>CM029598.1:41735446-42016551 GCA_017311375.1 Mytilus coruscus
GGTCTGGTCTGGGGCAGACCTGTCCTCAGGACTGGTCAAAAGCAGACTTGTCCACAGGTCTGGTCTGGAGCAGACCTGTCGATAGGTCTGCAGCAGTCCTAAAAAAGCAGACCGTAGGTCTGGTCCACCAACGACAAAGTTAACTTGCTTGTCTGCTTAAAAATTCTCAAGTTAACTTAGAAAGCAGTCAACAAGTCTGCTCCAAGTTAACTTTTGTCAAGGTTAGGACCGCACCCATCTGTATATATATACTGCGTTTTTCTGAAATGTTTAGTCTAGTAATCATTATAGTTCAAATAAATCAAAGAAGGTGTTTAACTTTGTAATATAGATATAAAACAAGTTTATTTGTAGCAATATTTGTTTCTGTAATAAACTACAATAAAGTGTTTATCAGAAAATAATCTAACCCGGTAAAAAAACGATCTTCCCTATTTTTTTGAAAAATCAATATACCTGTTAATGTTTGCTCTAACTATAGATATTTAATATGCCTGAAAAGAGTGAGGCATATAAAAGTATGTCTAAAAAATGAATTCAAAGTAGAACCTGCCATAACATGTAACCTATGTTGTACATCATTTATTCAGGTGGTGATTGCAAAATGTCTTTTTTACGGTTCGAACTTCGAACTAACTTAGAATATAAAACGACTAGCAATTTTTTTATTACAACAACAAATATGAAGATAACTCTGAACTCTATATATCTAAACTTAGTGTACTTACTGTTTTATTAGGCATTGATCTATTTCTTTAAATATAAGTAATCATAACATTTAAATGTTCAATCACTTTTAGAGTCAAAGTGAAATTTAAATCGCATTATATATAATTGAAATTAATTAACATTAAATTTAGAATAGTTGACGATTTAGATTTATCACTACTTGACGTTTGAAAGCAAATATGCTTATAATTTAACAATTAAACAATATGTTGTCAAAGGTATGTGCAAATAGTCAATTAATTTGAAAAATGGGATTTCGATATTTTATTACAAAGCAGTTTTAGTGGCAAACTTATAATTGGCCCTAGTTCTATTGGTACCCAGTGCATTTTGTGTGATAGGTTTTATCAATGTTGTAAGGGGCCGCATTAATTTAAGGTAATCTTAAGTATGGGATGTCATGGGTTTGCCAACTTTTTTGAAACAACATAATATATAATAATAAATAAATTAAATAGCTGTCTCTTCCTCACGAAACCTTATATTCTTCTTGCTGAATAAGCACATTGGGCTCGTTCGAAGTACACAAAAAAAAAAAAAAAAAGACAAATTCATTGTGACGGTACTAATTAACTATGGGTTCCATAAGTTTCTTTTTGTTGCGGTTTTAATTAATCCCAGTAACGATTAAATATGAGAATTAAGCTACTTATTGGTGAAGAATAAAAAATTGTCTATGATCAAATGTAGAATTTAACATAATTCCTGCAATCACGAATTAACACATGTACTGTTTCATCTTTTTTGTGTCTAAATATTACTTTGTAAAAATGTATTATGACGTCACATAATTGTATTATTACTTTTCTGATATTGATACAATTACTTACATCTTACCAAAAGGATATCGATTATGAATTTCTGACTACATGTCAATATTGTCATGCATTCCAATGTAAACTGCTTCTGAATTCTTTATCTACCAAATTAGTTACATAGTGGTTTTGTAGTGCAATGGCCATATCATGTTAATATTAAAATAAGAAGATGTGGTATGATTGCAATTAATTGTCAAAGGTACCACCAGGCTTATAATTTGATACACCAGACGCGCGTTTCGCCTACATAAGACTCATCAGTGACGCTCAGATCAAACTAGTTAGGAAGCCAAAACAAGTACAAAGTTGAAACGCATTGAGGACCCAAAATTCCAAAAAGTAGTGCCAAATACGGCTAAGGTAAACTATGCCTGGGATAAGAAAATCTGCAAATAAGACAAATCTACACAATGGACCAACCGACAAGGATATTGACAACTATAGTTCACCATACGACGTTAAACACATTCCGCATTAGTCAACTATGAAAGGCCCCAAAATGACAAATGTAAAACAATTGAAACGAGAAAATTAACAGCCTGATTTATGTACAAAATAATAAATGTATACAAATATGATATGCAGCGACAAACGACAACCACTGAATTACAGGCTCCTGACTTGGGACAGGCACATACAAAATGTTGCAGGGTTAAACTAGTTTGAAACCGCGCCAACCCTCCCGTAAGCTGGGAAAATGATGTAACAGTACAACATAAGAACGAACTATAAAGTCAGTTGAAAGGGGCTTAACTCATTAGATTAATCCAAAGCAGAAATACATCTTATAGAGACACTGAGTGGACGTTGAAGGATACTTATACATTCCAACAACGAAAAGCACAGCAAAAGACACCAAGTACAAATCTTAGAGTACTCGCAGTAACTGACAACTAGTTCAAAGCAAATACCATAAAAAAACATTATGCATCTATAACTAAAATATCAATTAGTACATATCCAAAATTCAATGATTTAGTGTAAAGATGTCATTTACAGTCAGAGAAAAACATGACCTTGTGCAATGCTAAGATACAGGTATCGACAGATTGTAGAGCGAAGAATTTGAATATATCCATAAAATAATATATAGTTTTGATTTTAATTTACTAATAACAAAATCAAGTCAATTGTAGTCAGAATTTGAGGCTTGTTGGGTGGTTGAAAATTGTTGTTATCGTATTTGAACATTTTCCAAACTTTAGTTATTGCTCTGCTTAGCTGCAATGATAAACCAATTTTGTATACCAATGTAAGACAATATCCACAGTTGTATTTGCCAGGAATTTGTTGAAAGTCGCGTTAACCTTCGTTCTCCTTGTCTTTCTAAGCCTCATTCATTTTTGTCCTGACATTGACCATATGCTATATTTGCGGTGGATTTTGAAGATGAAAATGATCAAAGTCCTTACAAAATTAGTTGGAAAATGCTTAGATATAACAAATGTATTCTCTTTTATCTAGATCTTCTTCTACTGTTATAGATAATAAATCTACAGATATTAAGTGACTTGAAAAATAAGAATATATACAAAATTATGTTTCTTTTAATTTTCAGATCACACATCTGAAACTACTGACTTAAAATGTTTTGATGAATCACAGTGTTTTTCATATCTTTATCTATGTGATAGGAGCCGAGATTGTAATGGCGGATCAGATGAGACATTTAATTTTTGTAAAAGTTGGTATATCTTGAATCAAGACCAAGTTCATTGAAGTTTTTCACACGTGAACTTGCTAAATTTAAAACAAATTCAAAATTATCACCTGAATTTATTTACATTAACTTACATATACTTCATTTATTTTTCATTTTAAACTCATGATATTACATTTCAATTTACCAGCAAAAACTTTCATGTAAATTCACGTGAATCTGTTAATTCATGATTTTATACTGCATTTCACTATATCATGTATATAAATGATGTTCCCTCACTAAATAATTCAAACTTTGGTGACGCATCTATCCCATCGAACTAGAGATAATGGATACAAGAGATGCAGTGAAGTCTGACTCATATCTTGACTTACATCTAGAAATTGACAATGAGGGTCGATAGTAAACAAAACTTTACTACAAAAGAGATCATTTCAGCTTCCCAATCGTGAACTTTCCATTTTATGTAGACAAATTCCAGTAGCGCCTGCATACGGAGTATATATATCCCAGTTGATACGATAATTCCCAGGGCTTGTATTTCTTTTCATTATGTTCTTGATAGATCATGGTTGCTGCTCACAAGGAAGCTATTAAACCAAAAGTTTCAAATGGTGAAGTTGAAATCATCCCTTCGTAAATTTTACGGATGCCATCACGATTTGGTTGACCATTACGGAATATCGGTTTCACAGATGATAGCGGATATGTTCCAGATTTCGGAACTATAAACCCGTCCCCTTTACAAGAATGTGACCTATTAAATTAGACTTATTACCGGATTTGTAATATCATGAAGACCACGACGGAAGTCATATGTGGAACAGGATCTGCTTACCCTTCCGGATCACCTGAGATCTCCCCAGTTTTTTGTTGGGTTCATGTTTCACAGCCTATAGGTTTCTATGTTGTGTTTTGTGTACTATTGTTTATCTCTTGTTTTTTTTAGCCGTGGGGTTGTCATTTTTTTCGACTATTCAGTTTGAATGTCCCTTTGATATATTTCGACTCTTTTTTTCTCACCTAGGGTGGATCAATTACTGCAAAGAAATGGCTTTTGAATCCAATTTGTCACATAAAATTCTCATGGCAGCTCATTTTAGATGAAATTGATATGCTCGTTTTATATAATTGTGCGCTTTTTCAGCAAACAATTAATATGAGAAAACACAATATGTAAACTAATTTCGAAGTTGTAGTAGTTTGAACCATTAGTGGTCCGGTTCAAACGACAGTGTTCTCGATAGAGGTTTATGACGATGTTATTGTGTTAATCATTTCTTTTTGTACACATTTAGTACTTGAATATTTCAGTTCTGTACACATTTTGTCAGATATTCATATTTTATAAGTTATTAATTAAAATCTAAATACTATTGTATAGACGATTTGTAACGAGGATGTTATTGGCTTAGATTTTATGTTTTAAGGGTGAAAGCTTGATTCACGAAAATAACAGAAAAATAAGAAAAACAGATAAAAGCTCTTGTGGTCATAACTTTTAGATAATAACAGTTTTGACTGCTGTGTTCCCAATGTCTACTATCAATTGTGTCTGTTCTCATTTTCATTGATCAGTTGTGCCGTTCTCCCACCCTTTTTCTTCCATTTAATAAATATAAATCATTAGATACGACTGTCACATAGATTGGTGGTTTGGCTAGCCGTAAAACTTTTTCCACCATTCTCCTCGGAAAATGTCTGTACCAAAATGGACATACAGTTGGGTGCAGACCAAGCATTACATGTAGACGGGCCGAAAAAGTTAACGCGGCGTTTACTCGCGTGCACTTCAAGTAAACGCCGCGTTAACTGTGCGTTTACTCCGAAATTTCAGTAGACATGAAAAGTAAACGGGCGTTTACTTTCGCGTTTACCTCCGCGTTAACGCAAAATCGGCGCGTCTTCTAATTTTGTAAAGAGTAAACGGGCGTTTACTTTCGCGTTTACTTCCGCGTTAACGTGAAAAAAGGCGAGTCTTCTAGTTTCGTCAAAAGTAAACGCACGTTTACTGTGTGTAGTAAACGCGCGTTAACGCAAAATGACATCGTATCCTGGATACACTGACCTTAAATATCAAATAATAAAGTACAGCATAATTAAATGACCAACTGTTCATTTTCGATTGACATATTGACGATTACAGTTAATCAATAATGTTATTACACCTCTTCAATTAATTGAAATTAATCATAGTAAATTTCTTTTCTGCACAAATAAAGAGTTCAAGCATGTCTTTTTTTTTAATCAAATAATTGAATTATCACCAAAATCCAGCAGTTTCACATCTCAGACTGTCTTACTCAGGATGACTCGTATAATAAAATTATTTGACCTCATTAACTAAAACTGACCATATTTCGTTCACAAAGTAAATCTATATAGCCGCACAGTAAATCACAGTTATATAATTTATAAATTTAGTCATATTTATAGATCAGGAGGGACTGTATAATACAAATGACAGCAATATTGGAAAACAATGACTAAAAAATTTGGTATCAATTTATAGTGCCAGCATCTGCTCTTTTTATTCAAAATATTGAATCATTAACAAATATCAGTAGTTTTCATACCTCAGACTGACTCGTATAACAAAATTTTTTGTCCACGTCAAATAAAATTGACCAAATTTGCACTTTATTATGAAAAATTTTATAGCGGCATAGTAAATCAGTTATATTTTGATATCAGGATGGGTTGTATAATACAACTGACAGCAATATTGGAAAAAAAATAACTAAAAATTTTGGTTCGCATCAACTTATAGTGCCAGAATGTGCTCTTGTTATTCAAAATATTTAATCCTAAACAAATATCAGTCGTTTTCATACCTCAGACTGACTTGTATAAAAAAATTATTTGTCTGCATCAACCAAAATTGACCAAATTTGGACTTATTATGAAAATTTTTATAGCGGCATAGTAAATCAGTTATATTTTGATATCAGGATGGGTTGTATGATACAAATGACAGCAATATAGGAATACAATGACTAAAAAATTTGGTTCGCATCAATTTATAGTGCCAGCATTTCCTCTTTTTATTCAAAATATTGAATCGTTAACAAATATTAGTAGTTTTCATACCTCAGACTGACTCGTATAACAAAATTATTTGTCCGCGTCAACCAAAATTGACCAAATTTGGACTTTATTATGAAAATTTTTATAGTGGCATAGTAAATCAGTTATATTTTGATATCAGGATGGGTTGTATAATACAACTGACAGCAATATTGGAATACAATGACTAAAAAATTTGGTTCGCATCAATTTATAGTGCCAGCATGTCCTCTTTTAATTCAAAATATTGAATCGTTAACAAATATCAGTAGTTTTCATACCTCAGACTGACTCGTATAACAAAATTATTTGTCCGCGTCAACCAAACTTGACCAAATTTGGACTTTATTATGAAAATTTTTATAGTGGCATAGTAAATCAGTTATATTTTGATATCAGGATGGGTTGTATAATACAACTGACAGCAATATTGGAATACAATGACTAAAAAATTTGGTTCCCATCAATTTATAGTGCCAGCATGTCCTCTTTTTATTCAAAATATTGAATCGTTAACAAATATCAGTAGTTTTCATACCTCAGACTGACTCGTATAACAAAATTATTTGTCTGTGTCAACCAAAATTGACCAAATTTGGACTTTATTATGAAAATTTTTATAGCGGCATAGTAAATCAGTTATATTTTGATATCAGGATGGGTTGTATAATACAACTGACAGCAATATTGGAAAAAAATAACTAAAAAATTTGGTTCGCATCAATTTATAGTGCAAACATGTCCTCTTTTTATTAAAAATGTTTAATTGTAAATAAATATCAGTAGTTTTCATCATTCAGACTGACTTGTATAACAAAATTATTTGTCCACGTCAATTAAAATTGACCAGATTTGCACTTTATTATGAAAATTTTGATAGCGCAATAATAAATCAGTTATATTTTTATATCAGGATGGATTGTATAATACAAATGACAGCAATATAGGAAAAAAATAACAGAATATTTTGGTTCGCATCAATTTATAGTGCCAGCATGTCCTCTTGTTATTCAAAATATTTAATTTTAAATAAATATCAGTAGTTTTCATACCTCAGACTGACTCGTATAACAAAATTATTTGTCCACGTCAACCAAAATTGATCAAATTTGGACTTAATCATGAAAATTTTTATAGCGGCATAGTAAATCAGTTATATTTTGATATCGGGAGGGGTTGTATAATACAACTGACAGTAATATTGGAATACAATGACTAAAAAATTTGGTTCGCATCAATTTATAGTGCCAGTGTTTCCTCTTTTTATTCAAAATTTTGAATCGTTAACAAATATCAGTAGTTTTCATAGCTCAGACTGACTTGCATAACAAAATTATTTGCCTGTGTCAATTAAAATTGACCAAATTTGCACTTTATTATGAAAATTTTTATAGCGCAATAGTAAATCAGTTATATTTTTATATCAGAATGGATTGTATAATACAACTGACAGCAATATTGGAAAAAAATAACTAAAAATTTTGGTTCTCATCAATTTATAGTGCCAGCATGTCCTCTTGTTATTCAAAATATTTAATCCTAAACAAATATCAGTACCGGTAGTTTTCATACCTCAGACTGACTCGTATAACAAAATTATTTGTCCGCGTCAACCAAAATTGACCAAATTATGACTTTATTATGAAAATTTTTATAGCGGCATAGTAAATCAGTTATATTTTGATATCAGGATGGGTTGTATAATACAACTGACAGCAATATTGGAATACAATGACTAAAAAATTTGGTTTGCATCAATTTATAGTGCCAGCATCTCCTCTTTTTATTCAATATATTTAATTGTAAATAAATACTAGTAGTTTTCATACCTCAGACTGACTCGTATAACAAAATTATTTGTCCGCGTCAAACAAAATTGACCAAATTTGGACTTTAATTTTGAAAATTTTTATAGCGGCATAGTAAATCAGTTATATTTTGATATCAGGATGGGTTGTATAATACAACTGACAGCAATATTGGAAAAAAATAACTAAAAATTTTGGTTCGCATCAATTTATAGTGCCAGCATGTCCTCTTTTTATTCAAAATATTTAATTGTCAATAAATGTCAGTAGTTTTCATACCTCAGACTGACTCGTATAACAAAATTATTTGTCCGTGTCAATTGAAATTGACCAAATTTGCACTTTATTATGAAATTTTTTATAGCGCAATAGTAAATCAGTTATATTTTTATATCAGGATGGATTGTATAATACAACTGACAGCAATATTGGAATACAATGACTAAAAAATTTGACTCGCATCAATTTATAGTGCCATCATGTCCTCTTGTTATTCAAAATATTTAATTGTAAATAAATATCAGTAGTTTTCATACCTCAGACTGACTTGTATAACAAAATTATTTGTCCGCATTAATTAAAATTGACCAAATTTGCACTTTATTACGAAATTTTTTATAGCGCAATAGTAAATCAGTTATATTTTTATATCAGGATGGCTTGTATAATACAAATGACAGCAATATTGGAAAAAAATAACTAAAAATTTTGGTTCGCATCAATTTATAGTGCCAGCATGTCCTCTTGTTATTCAAAATATTTAATTGTAAATAAATATCAGTAGTTTTCATACCTCAGACTGACTCGTATAACAAAATTATTTGTCCGCGTCAACCAAAATTGACCAAATTTGGACTTTAATTTTGAAAATTTTTATAGCGGCATACTAAATCAGTTATATTTTGATATCAGGATGGGTTGTATAATACAACTGACAGCAATATTGGAAAAAAATAACTAAAAATTTTGGTTCGCATCAATTTATAGTGCCAGCATGTCCTCTTTTTATTCAAAATATTTAATTGTAAATAAATGTCAGTAGTTTTCATACCTCAGACTGACTTGTATAACAAAATTATTTGTCCGCATTAATTAAAATTGACCAAATTTGCACTTTATTACGAAATTTTTTATAGCGCAATAGTAAATCAGTTATATTTTGATATCAGGATGGGTTGTATAATACAACTGACAGCAATATTGGAAAAAAAATAACTAAAAATTTTGGTTCGCATCAATTTATAGTGCCAGAATGTGCTCTTGTTATTCAAAATATTTAATCCTAAACAAATATCAGTCGTTTTCATACCTCAGACTGACTTGTATAAAAAAATTATTTGTCTGCATCAACCAAAATTGACCAAATTTGGACTTATTATGAAAATTTTTATAGCGGCATAGTAAATCAGTTATATTTTGATATCAGGATGGGTTGTATGATACAAATGACAGCAATATAGGAATACAATGACTAAAAAATTTGGTTCGCATCAATTTATAGTGCCAGCATTTCCTCTTTTTATTCAAAATATTGAATCGTTAACAAATATTAGTAGTTTTCATACCTCAGACTGACTCGTATAACAAAATTATTTGTCTGATTCAACCAAAATTGACCAAATTTGCACTTTATTATGAAAATTTGTATAGCGCAATAGTAAATCAGTTATATTTTTATATTAGGATGGATTGTATAATACAAATGACAGCAATATTAGAAAAAATAACTAAAATTTTGGTTCTCATCAATTTATAGTGCCAGCATGTCATCCTGTTATTCAAAATATTGAATCGTAAACAAATATCAGTAGTTTTCATACCTCAAACTGACTCGTATAACAAAATTATTTGTCTGAGTCAACCAAAATTGACCAAATTTGGATTTTATTATGAAAATTTTTATATCGGTATAGTAAATCAGTTATATTTTGATATCAGGATGGGTTGTATAATACAACTGACAGCAATATTGGAATACAATGACTCAAAAATTTGGATTGCATCAATTTATAGTGCCAGCATGTCCTCTTTTTATTCAAAATATTGAATCGTTAACAAATACCAGTAGTTTTCATACCTCAGACTGACTCGTATAACAAAATTATTTGTCCGCGTCACCCAAAATTGACCAAATTTGGACTTTATTATGAAAATTTTTATAGCGGTATAGTAAATCAGTTATATTTTGATATCAGGATGGGTTGTATAATACAAATGACAGCAATATTGGAATACAATGACTAAAAAATTTGGTTCGCATCAATTTATAGTGCCAGCATGAGGTCTTTTTATTCAAAATATTGAATCGTAAACAAATATGGAAAAATATAAGTAGTTTTTATACCTCAGACTGACTCATATAACACAATTATTTGTCCGCACTTACCTAAACTGACCATATTTGCAATTTGAAATCATTATAGTTGCATAATGAACTGTCACTAAAGTCAGTAGTTCTGGATGGTTTGTATTTTAAACAAAATTAATAAATAACGGCTTCATCCAACACTGACATGACTGATTCATGTAATTTATAATGAAAAGTATTAAAAGTTCTCTTCTTAGAAAAGAGTACTGTTAATTTATTTTGTCGGTTTATTGATTTCGTTTGAAGCCTAGCGTCCAGGGCAATTTTCATGTTCAGAACGAGTATATTTTTCGGACGTCCCCGATATCATATATAATCGTTACGGATAAGTTTGTTAGGGAACGAAGCAACGAAAACCATGATGTTTATATCCCATCATATAAAAATATTTTTCCGAAGTGTTGGATAACCTTTCTATCGGGTACCACGATTTCCCGAGAAATACAAGAAAAACGTAATATCCCCAAAACAAACTGATATATATCGATCCCGATAAGAAGATTTTTTATGGTGTTATACTGCTTAATTAGTGTAGCAGCATACAATAATGAGTTTTACGGCTCGATTTTTGTACATGTAACTTTTTAAAAGGAAAAATAGCAAATCTGCTACTCAGTGAAGTTATTGGAACTGATTTTTAAATTCTTTCTTTTAAATATTTCGAATTAAAACTGATTTTGAATTGTTCTGGTTTGAAATACATATACGTAAAATATTAAGATAAAAGTCGTTTTAATAAAACAAATGTACAAATAAACACGTACGCTGTTTATTTCTTAATTTACACAATCAGTTAACGCGAAAAGTAAACGCGCGTTTAAATTCAAGTGCACGTAATAATAAAGTTGTCCAATCTGTAGTAAACGCCCGTTTACTTTTAAGTGCACGTAAAATTAACTTGTGAAATCTGAAGTAAACGCCCGTTTACTACTTACTAAACGGACACAGAGTAAACGCACGTTTACTCGGGTAGACATTTGAAATTTCCATTTTGACCAAGTTAACGTAATTATAGTAAACGCGCGTTTACTAGTAAACGCGAAAATTGAAGTGAACTAACGGAATATGTGCACGCGGCGTTAACGTGCGTTTACTTTATGTAATGCTTGGTCTGCACCCAACTGTATATTACGTGATGTGTTTCCCTCGGTTTTGGTTTTTGACCCGGAATTGATTTCGCTTCATCGATTTATGACTATTGAACAGCGGTACACTACTGTTGCCTTTATTTAGGAATATTGTAGTTGTTGTCGAATCGTTCTGTTGAATGATATAGTCGAGTGTTTTCATTTTTCATGATATATACATTTTTAATATGAATCGGTGTGCGGAACTGTTAATATTACGTTTTTTTTAATAGTTTGTAAAAGTCTGCGCAAAGTATGTGTATTGAGGCTACTAAATTAAAGTCTTATGAAAATTCAAATCTGAAAAGAAAGTTTAGTATGTTTTAAATATTTGAATGACTAAGTCTTACTATAAAACAAGTGTTCTTGAACTTTCTTGTAAAGAAAATCCTTTATATAATCATAATCTGAATGAATAAACTGCTTATTGTCTTCCCATACACAAATTCGCCGATATTTTGCCGTATGCAATAACCGTAACTACTCAATTTGATCTTTTAAATCCATTTATACAAAAATATTGTGGGTAATGACAGTATTGTTATCTCACAATTGATGTTTTGCTCTTTATTACAGTCAAATATTGTAAATTCAGACATCGTTACTGCGATAATGGGAACTGCGTTCACATTATTGAGTAATGTGATGGAAAAGATGATTGCAGAGATAATTCTGATGAAAAAGAACCTTGTGTTCGTACCAATTATTAATTGCTTGTCCTTAAATCAACTTTTCTAAAACTATTCAGTTAATTTACAAAATATTATAATCTTTCTGTGTAATTTTATTAAAATTAGAAATTAAAGGATAATAATATATTCATACTAACTTTATCACTTTCAACACCATTCGACAGAATCTATAATAAAGCATGTTTTACAGATTTCATAATATTTATACTGTTGTTGTGTCTTAATATACCTGCGTCCTGATGTACGTTTCATCTGCTTGACTACAAATTGTGTCCAATACTTTTTTAGAAGAGAGGACACATACTATCACAAACAATACGATACGTCAAACCTAGGTTAGAGTCATCACTTTATGAATTTTATGATCGACATCACGACCTTGTTGATAATTATAGCACCATATCTGTATTACAAATGACTTCAACTATGATTGTTTAACAATTTCACGATCTACACTTACAATAAGTTTTTCATAGTTGCAAGTTTTTACGAATAGCTAAAATAAAAGATGTCGCAAGTGAAGCTTGTCACACTCACTATTTAGGAGTACCTGGCGTCACTCCAAGTTGGTTGAGACAACACTTCAATAGAGACAAAGTGACACTTAAATTTAAAGTTATAGGTCACCGTACGGCTTTCAACAATATGGAAAGCCCATACCGCATAGTCAGCTTTTAAAGGTCGAAAAATGACAAACGCTATATAAAAAGAAGATGTGGTATGATTGTCAATGAGACAACTCTCCACAAGATACCAAATGACACAGAAATTAACCTTACGGCCTTCAACAATGAGCAAAGCCCATTCCACATATTCAGCTATAAAAGACCCCGAAATGACAAATGTAAAACAATTCAAACGAGAAAACTAACGACCTAATTTTATGTACAAAAAATGAACAAAAAACAAATATGTAACACATCAACAAACGACAACCACTGAATTACAGGCTCTTGACTTGGGACAGGCACGTACATACAGAATGTGGCGGGGTTAAACATGTTAGAGGGATCCCAACCCTCCCACTAAACTAGGACAGTGGTGTAACAGTACAACATAAGAACGAAATATAAAAATCAGTTGAAAAAGGCTTAACTCATCAGATGGATACAAATAGATATACTACACAGAATGGACGTGGCTGGGTACTTGTATATCCCAACAACAAAACGACACTAAATACAGATCTGAAAGTACTCGCAGTTACTGGCAGCTAATGTAGTTCAAAGCCACTAACAACTAATAAAAAAATCATGCATCTAAGACTAGATATTTCAAACGAGAAAATTACGTTCCAATTTATATACAAACAATAAACGAAAAACAAATATGTTACACAGCAATGAACGATAACTACTGAGTTTCAGGCTCCTGAATTTGGACATGCACATACAAAAAAAGGAGGGGTTAAACAAATTTGAAAGTGCTATACTTCCCCTAGCCATGTACAGCGTTGTAACAGTCAGAACTTTTGAATAAAACGTGATTTAGAATATATTTCATTTCATATGCAAACAAACACATTTGGATCATAAACGTAAATACAATTGAGAATGGAAATGGAAAAATGACCAAAGAGTAGAAAACAGCCAAAGGACACCAATGGAAAAACCCGCACCCAGAGTCGGGATTAAGCTGGGCCCTTAACAAAATGTGTACTAGCTGACGATTATAAACTCCGGAACATATGAATGAACTAAAATTAAAATAAAAACATATAAGACTAATAAAGGCCATAGGCTCCTTGGTGCAGGCCCAAATATGCGGCGGGATTAAACATGTTTTGTGAAATCTCAACCCTCCCCTATACCTCTAGCCAATGTAGAAATACACAGCTATACGCACAGTAAAACTCAGTTTTAAAGGAGTCCGAGTCCAATTTCATATTAGATAACAAAGGAAACTAAGAAAAATGACAATGATACATAAATTAACAAGGGACTATTAATAGTTACCGACATGCCAACTCTAGACCTCAATTAAACTGATTGAAAGATTGTGTCTTCATCATAAGAAAAGCAAGCACAATCCCTCTCGTTAGGGGTTTAGTATCATACCCTCATCAAATAAATATATGAGAACATAGCCCGTATCATGCCAACAACTGGTTTTAGCATTAATGTGTTTATTTCCAATGCAAAGATCCTATGAGTGAATCAATATTTATACCAAAATATGCAATCTTAAATGAACTGACAACTTATTGTTTATCAAGCCCACACATATCTTCCTTTGGAAATATAAATCCCAAGACAAAGCAAAAATATCGTAATGTTTATACAGTCTCAATGATAGACATCATAGAATGAAATCTGACATATCATGATCAAGCAAATTATCAATCTGTATTTGTTACTCATTTCGCAGTGTTCTGGTTAACATTTGTAATTGAGAATCGAAACGGAGAATGTTTCAAAGAGACAACAACCCGACCAAAGAGAAGAAAACAACATAAGTGGGTCTTCAATACAGCGAGAAAGTACCCCAACCGAAGGTGGGCTTAAGATGACACATGAATAATGTGTACTAGTTCATAAAAATGGAAATCACACTAAACTTGAAACATATGATTTAACCAAAATTAAACAAACATACAAGATTAACATTGGCCAGAGGCTCCTGACTTGGGACAGGCACACAAAATGTGGCGAGTTACAAATGTAAGCATGTTTTGTGAGATCTCAATCCACTCCCTATACTTCTAGTCAATGTAAAATAAGCATAAGGACAGCAATACGCACAATAAAACTCAGTTTAAAAGAAGTCTGAGCCCGATGTCAGAAAAGGTAACAGAAGAATCTGAACCAAATGACAATGACAACAAAAATTAACAAAAGATTACTTGCAGTTACTGACATGCCAGCTCAAGGTCTCATCAAAAACTGATTGAAATATTATGTTTTTTTATCTTATGAAAATCAAGCAGAGTATCTCCTTTAGGAGCTTAGAATCATTCCATCATAAAATATACGAGAAGAACATAACCCGTATTATGCCAACAACAGGTTTAAGAATAAATGTATTTATTTCCGATACAAAGACCCTATAAAAACACTCATCATAGATACCAGGATTGCAATTTTATTTTGTGCCAGACGCGCGTTTCGTCTACAAAAGATTTATCAGTGACTCTCGAATAAACAAAAATATTAAAAAGGTCAAATTAAGTACGAAGTTGAAGAGCAATGAGGACCAAAAATTCCTAAAAGTTTTGACAAATACAGCTAAGGTAATATATTCCTTAGGTAGAAAAGCCTTAGTATTTCAAATATTCAAAGTTTTGTAAACAGTTAATTTATAATTAGGACCACATCAATTATAATTCATGTCAACACAGAAGTGCTGACTACTAGGCTGGTGATATTCTCGGGGAATAAAAACTCCACCAGCAGTGGCATCGACCCAGAGGTTGTAAATAAACTCATCATAGATACCAGGATTGAAATTTTATATTTGCGCCAGACGCGCGTTTCGTCTACAAAAGACTCATCAGTGACGCTCGAATAAAACATTTTTACAATGGCCAAATAAAGTAGGAAGTTGAAGAGCACTGAGGACCAAAAATTCCTAAATTTTTTGACAAATACAGTTAAGGTAATCTATTCTTAAGATAGAAAAGCCTTAGTATTTCAAAAATTCAAAGTTTTGTAAACAGTTAATTTATAATTTTGACCATATCAATGATAATTCATGTCAACACAGAAGTGCTGACTACTGGGCTGGTGATATCCTCGGGAATAAAAACTCCACCAGCAGTGGCATCGACCCAGAGGTTGTAAATAAACTCATCATAGATACCAGGATTGAAATTTTATATCTCCGCCAGACGAGCGTTTCGTCTACAAAATCCTTATCAATAACGCTCGAATTAAAGATTTTTACAAAGGCTTAATAAAGTACGAAGTTGAAGAGCATTGAGGACCAAAAATTCCTAAATGTTTTGACAAATACAGCTAAGATTATCTATTCCTAACATAGAAAAGCCTTAGTATTTCAAAAATTCAAAGTTTTGTTAACAGTTAATTTATAATTTTGACCATATGAATGATATATTTATGTCAACACAGAAGTGCTGACTACTGGGCTGGTGATTTCCTCGGGGGAAAAAAAAACTCAACCAGCAGTGGGATCGACCCAGTGGTTGTAAATAGACTCATCATAGATACCGAATTGGAATTTTATATTTGCGCCAAACGCCAGACGCAAGTGAATTAATATTTATTCCATACGGTATCCATTATCGACTAGTCTGTTGATAAATGTATAAAGTTGTGACACCACTCTAATAAATGTCTTTACACATTATTACATCCGAAAAAAAGTTGCAACAATATAAAAAAAAGTATTTAGATAAAGCGATAGTTATTTACCGATTTTTAAATATCGTAAATAGATTGTAAAAAAGATACCAAATCAATGTAATAAACAAAAACTGAGGAAATGATTCGAATCCCAAAAGGAACGAGAACGACTGCGTTGTCAGGTCAAGTGTCTTCTGAAACAATCTAATAAGTCATCTCTAAAATTTTAATTTTATAGTCTTTTTATCATCAAAATGTGAGAATAAACACATATTTAATACATTTGTATTTAATATTGGAAAAGGAAAAACAAAATTGAATGAGTAAAACAAATATATACGGATAGCGTTAACATGCTCGGGTATATGATTGACAATACATTTGTCGACTTTGTTAAGTGCTCTTTCTAACAATCTGGGTTCCATGGATTCAACTTAGGAAACAAAAAGTGACCCCCTCATAATATTGTTGCATCATCATTTTGATCAATATTATTGATTTAAAATAGAGGAGACTACATACTATATTTGAGTCAACTGTTAATTGACATTTGAGGAAACTTGAAATCACTAAAATCGTTATTTATTTGCCTTTCCAATACGTGCAATAATAAGTTGACATTTTTCTAGAAGTTATATTAAATCTAACGTATCGTGTGTCTACCTTTACACTAATCACCATGAGTTACATTTCTTTGTTAGGCTTCTTCCCTAAGAAAATAATAAAATAATTGTCATCTAAAGACTCTTGATATTCAAGACCCTAAAAAGCAGTATCTATGAATGTTAGCAACTGAGATGCCATGGAAAGGTGGTAACTTTATACATATCATCGACAAAATGTGTTTCATGTCATTCTCAGTGCTCTTATATGAATATAATTAAGAGTAAAACACTATATTTGTCATTTGTAAAACCAGTGCCCACTATGCTAGAATGTAAACTCATGCTAATCATTGACCTAACCTTCTTGAAATACAAATTAACAACTACGAAAAGTTCTAGTAACTCTCAGTTTTTGAACTCCACTTATTTCATTTGTCCGAGAAACTTTTGGGAAACAAGAAACAATCACCATGTGTTGAGAAGTTATCATGTCTCTTTCTTGATCTTAGAATACGATTTTTTTTTCTGTTTATTCATTAACACTAGACATTAATGTACAAGTATGGATATCATGTTGCAAGTTCTAGGAGCTGACACAATCCTTTTTATCGTCAGCAAATATAACACCTTCTTGCCGCAACTGCAAAACACGTGATATCATCACTCTATCATTATACACCAACGACTTCTCGAAGTGATATGGCTACTTGTCATTCCAATTTGATATTGACCTATATAGATGTGAAGTAAAATATATGTACACCACGTTAAACAGTTCCAAATGAAATACAGGTAGTTGCACTCTAGTTCGAACCAAATTTGCATGAAAAGTCTGTTTTTCTTGTCATATTTGTGTCTTGTTATATATACATAATTATTTTCTATTTAGACTATATAATTCCCATATATATTTTTTCTGAAATATTAGACTATAAATCATTACAGTTAAAATAGATAAAAAAATGTGTTTAGATTTGTAATACATATATTGTTATATAACTTGTTTATTTACAATTTTAATTGAACTAAAAACACGACTTTGCAAATTTTTGGAAAAATCATTATACTTTTATTGTTTGTTCTAATAATAGGTATATAATATACATGAAGAGCATGGGACATATACAAAGTATGCTTGAATAAAATATAAATACAAACTAGTACCTAATAAAACATGTAAATTATGTTGTACTTCATTTATTCAGATTGTGATCGCAAGCTGTCTTTTTACGGTTAGGTTACTTCGAACTAACGTAGTGAGAATATAAAACGACTAGTAAACTTTTGATAACAACAACAAATCTGAACATAATTTTGAACTCTATAAGTAAACTTAGTAAATTAACTGTTTTAATAGTCCATGAACAGTTGATCTATTTCTATAAACAGAAGTAATCATGACATTTTAAGCGTTCAATTCCCTTAAGTATCAAAGTGGATATTTTAATCTAATTGTATATAATAACATTAACATTAATTAAAGATATAGACTACTGATGAATTCTACATCGGAGTTACAAAACAAAACAAAAATTGCAGTGTTATATTCTACGCCATTTTGTCTCTGGAAGAGAGTTGTCTCATTTGCAATCATATCACATCTTTTTTTTTTTCTATGAAGGCAGATTTTAGAATTGTTGCCGATTCATTATACCATCATACACTGAATGCACAGATTATAACTTGTCACTCGTAGTACAAGAATGAACATTTACATCATTAAAATATATAATACGATAATCTACATTAAACTGAGAATAATTGACAATTTTAATTTATCACTACTTGACATTTGAAAGCATGATATAATTTTGTAAAGGTTAAATAACCATAATAAACGTACTTATTTATTTGACCATATAACCGCCGATGTTTGATTATCAGTATTGAAGAAATATCTTATAAAATAGAAGTAGAAACTAATCAGACAGTTTGGTTGCCTTTTATATTGAGGTTTGTGTTTAACGTTTTGTTCATGTTCGTATACTACTTTTTCAAGATGTGTTAACCTTTTATTTTTTTTTCTTGTGTTTTTTTTTTTTTTTTTTTTTAATGTCGACTTGTTTTACACATTCTTTTACAGACATATAATGAACATTCAAATACAACTTTTAAATACTTTAGGAACACCATGATGGAAACTAAATCACGTTTTTGTTATAGATTTTCGAATCATTTACCCCAAAAATATGTACATAGTCATGAAAAGATTATTTTAATTCATGTGTATTTTTTGTATTTTCAAGGATTCCGTGCATGTTTTCGGTACTTAATTAACATTTATCTTATTTTTTTCTCTCTATAAGCTTACAACTTGCAAAGTGAAGAAGATGAGCATTATCAAAGCAGCTGTTTTTGTCTTTCTCTTTGGAACAGTAAAATCTCAGATAGGTTAGTGATTATATTGGTAGTACGTATTATTGTTATTTATACTAAGTTAAATCTGTATGGTTGAGTGTGTTTTCTATCGTTTATACGACTTATTATTTTGTCTGACTTAAAAATATCTAACTCCAAGGGAAATTTAAAACGGAAAGTCCTTTAAAGCATGATAAAATCAAAAGCTCAATCAAAACTAACGAATGGAAAACAACTGTCATATTCCTGACCTGGTACAGACAATTCCTTGACAGACCTTATCTATAGTAATCTTCATATCGTGTTTTTATGTTTAAATTGAAGTTTATACTTTGACATATAGGGTAGGCTTTTAACGTTCTAACTGGTGAAGCTTTAATAATCCAATTATATTGTATCTACTATGAAGTTTGTAACTTCATATTGAGAAGGTGAAAATATTCTTGATCTGGTCGAGTTGACATTGTCTGAAACAATACGCGCGGTTGATTTTCTCTGATGTTTCAGATGTTTCAAATTGATATTATTAAGCGTGCTAATCGTGCCACCAAATATACATTAATTCCATTCACACAATTTGGAGTTTACCATTTTTTGAGTTGGCATTTCGTTTAAGGTATGATAAAAACTTGGACGATGGGTGGCATATTTACATGTAGGTATACGCAATATTAAATCAAATTGAAATCAAGGATAACAATAACAATCAATATACAGGTCAATTGATCTCTCAAATTAATTACCGCGACGATCATTTTACAATTCAACAAAATTTATTTAAGATTTCAATTAACATATATATATATATATATATATATCAAATTTATCAAAATTTAAAAAGGTTCGATTAACCGGTTAGTGTTTTTGATATTCGATATTCGGTCCTTCAACGGGTAACCGGTTCATCATTGAAAACACCAGCAAACTAGAACTTTTATTTTTTCAATCACATATTTTCAATTTAACTAGACATCATTGAGATGGGAGCCATCTCTGTGGGCCCCGCTGTGAATAACGTGTGGTAAAATAATAACGGTTCTCCTGATACAGAGCAGACACAATGTGTTACGAACGGACGAACATACGGACGGACAGACGGACGGACGGATGGACGGACAAACGGACGGACAGACAAACAGACGGACAGACAGACAGACTGATCACTATAGGGCGACCGTTATTGGGCTGGGCCCTAATTTGAGCTGTCAGTAAAGTCAATGTGGTTTTATGTTATTTTACATTCACCCTTTTGACCTCCTTTAGGTAGATGCAATCTTACTTTGTGAAGAACCACCAATTTTTTTCCTTGAAGAAAAATACATCTTAGATGATATTATCCAAATGTTTGCTTTTTTTTATCGATGACATGTTTGTTAGGTTTTGTGGATTGATATTTCAGCAGACTGTCGGTATTTTAATAGGTATTAGTTGTCCTTAACTACCGACCGACTTATTTAAATACTCATATTCTTTAATTTAACTGTCATTAATAGTAATGATATTCTTTCACTCAATAAACTACATTTCGATGTATGTTTATATCTCATATATCTTATTTACTTGAAATTAGGGATACTACCGAAAGCCGACAGTCTGATGCATATCTTGATATTTGCCTTGATATTGGTACATATGGTATGACTTTAACTAAAAAACTATGACAAACGTGATTATTTCGACTGTCTATTTTTCTTCTTCCCATTTCTACGCAGTAATTTACAATATGCTCAAAAACAACTAATCAAACAGAGTTTTGAAGAAGGACGACTGAAATAATCATTGCATAGGTTTAACAGTCACCATCACAAATTGGTTGACCGATACGACCTGTCAGTTTCTAAATTCACTAGCTAAATGATATGTTTGTGCGTTATTAAATCTGTAATTTAACCGATTGTGTCCTATTCTTGATGTGTGACTGAATTTCATTTCATTTTCATTATGCTTGTGATGCATAGCAGGAGAAGATTATCGCGTAGATGCATCCCTTTTTAGCTCCCTTTGAAAATCATTCGATTTCCACAGGTTTGTTCGTTACCTTGATCTGTTGCTTTCTAATCGATTCTCAAATTTACACAAATCGGTAAACTACTTTTGCCTTTAAAACGTTCCCTTGAAATAAAATTAACAATATTTGTCAAAATATGACATAATCATAGATGAGAGTAAAAGAACCATTTTTACATTAATTTCAAACGGAGATGCTTATATTTTTTTTAACAAAATTTGAAAGTAATCAATAAAATATTGTTATCTTTAATAATTGATTTTTCGATTTGTCACCGCAGTTAGATAAGTTTCTAGACAAAAAGATGAATAGTCAATTATTTAAGACCTCTTTAAAGAGAAATTGTGTTTATCTTAACTTTCAGCTTATCAGTGATGATTTTCTTGAACTAAATATACTAACATATCTATATAGATAAAACGAGAAAAAGCTGACAAAAAACCTTAGATTCTTGTTTTAAATCAGTAATGAACATGTGGTGACCTATAGTTGGTAATTTCTGTGTCACTTGGTCTCTTGTGAAGAGTTGTCTCATTGGTAATCATACCACATCTTCTTTTCTATATAGCTGATATTTGTATAAAATATTTTGAAGAACTATTTATCCCTAACAACAACCGTAATAATCCGATTTTTCGTATGAAACATAAGCTAAAAGAACTCAAGGATTTTTTTTTGTCCCGGCTGATAAGGTTGCTAATAACAATAATATCATTATTGTTTTACGTAAAGAAGTTGGTTCACTAACTAACTCATAATTTTGGCCCTAAAAATCTGAATTTTTTTCACTACGAAAATGTGTTGAAAATTTGATTAAATTATATGCTAAATGTCCAATAGTTTTGCAACTAAAAAAGATTTTCACCAAGTATATCATGAGTGACATATCTGTGACGTCGTAAAATTTTGATTTTTTTGCAGAATTCTGCTAAACATATGACAGTTTTCTGCAAAAATGACAGTGGCACTACCCTTCTCCCACAAATATTTTTTTATATACCATACTCTTTACTTTTCAATAAAAATGTCAATGGACGAGAGGTTGCGTCACATAAAAAATCATGAAATAAGGTTGAAAAGTGAAAAAATGGATGAAAATGAAATCTTTTCCTATTTTAGGCTAATATCTTTATAAATATGAAGAAGATATACCAATTTTTTTAATATACTTTCAAATATCATGCATTTAGCAATGCATACACATAAGATTTACATTGATAATTAAAGTTATAAAAACACAATAACAGGGCCGTTTATTGGGATCCTGACCTTACTACTTTTACATTGAGATTCTGCAAAAGGAAATCACCAATTCACCAACATTCCAACTGACTCAATTTTCAGAAAAATACATCTGTAACAAATATAAAAGTTTAGCTACCTCTTTACAAGGATAACCAAATACAATAAAAGTTCCAACTATGTACTGGCTTCCGAAAAAAAAAATCAGAATGCTAATATGTACATGATATATGCTCAAACTCTTTTATGTCATTTTTCAGTAACAATAGACAAGAGAACTATTTCAATTGGACCTGCTTTGATACAATAACTGCCCTTAAATTTTTACTTGAAAACATTTTTGTTCGCTATGGAGATTCCGTATATCGTAACATTTTCGGAATTCTAATGGGGACTTACTGTTCACCACTTATTGCGGACATGTTTTCGTATTGTTATGAGTTACAATTTATGACTTAAATCAGCAAAGACAGATCGAATAAGCATCTGATACAACAAATTAATAATACTTTTAGATATTTGGATGATATATTGGCTCTCAATAATAACGATTGCAGTATGTACACTTAAGAGATTGATCCTGCTGTATTGACTTTAAATAAAACAATTAATACTGTCCTGTCCGGGATGTTGATATATATACCTTTACGGGAAGCTTATTAGCAAAAGTTATGGTAAAACAGATAATTTTTCATTTCCTATTGTTAGTTATCCATTTTTAGATGGTGACGTTCCCTTGTCACCATCTTATGGTGTCTATATATCTCAACTTGTCCAATTTGCTCTTGCATGTAACAACGTATTTGATTTTGACGAAATAAATTTCTGTATTGCTGAAAAATTACACCAGGGTTTTCGTTGTCTCAAACTAGACAAAACAGTTAATAAATGTTATAATCGGTAAATGGACATCATTCGAAAATATAAATCAACATGTAGACATCTTATACATTCATGTATTTCACATCTAACCTTTAATGGTAATATTCTATGTAAATCACACACACGTCGGCATTCACCTCAAAAGCTAACCAAACCTTTAAATAGACTTATAGAAGGGATATAATTACGATACTGTTGTCAGGTCATTAAAGATAGCGTATTTTGGTATAAATATTGATTCGCTCATAGGGTCTTTGCATCGGAAATAAACACATTTATTCTGAAACCAGTTGTTGGCATGATACGGGTTATATATAAGTACCGAAACTGTTGAAGAGCTATATGACAAAAATACCTAAAACAAATAGCCAAATTCATCTAAGGTGAACTTTGCCTGAGGGAGTTGAAACCTTAGTTTCTTTATAATTTCAAAATTTATAAACGGACAATTTTAGAAAGGTTTGTTATAAATCATGTCAGTACCGAAGTACAGACTACTGAGCAGATGATACCCTCGGGGGCTGATAGTCCTGTTAGACTGTTAATACTCATTCTCTGTAACCACTTAAACTTTTTCGGCACACATAGTCACCGATCTTTCTGAAAATTGGCTGATATGTAGATCCTATAAGACTAGTCAGAAAAATAATGCCAACCGATATATATATTTGTTGGTTACCATGGTAACCGCACAGAAAGTTGGGATTTTTCAGAAAAATACAATATTTGGTGTAGTGTTCTGTAATTATGCGGCTACATCTATTAAAAAGAAACACAAAAACAATTAATTTCAGTCTTGTTTTAGTGCAAGATTTTAAAAAAGTTATGGGTAATCTACCTAGAAACATGCGAAATTAATTTCTAAAAATGATCATTGTGCAATATTCCTCACAATACGAATTATCTCCCTTAGTTGGGTTACACTAATGACTGGATCAAAACGAAAACGCTTATAACTTTTTTATTCCTCTAAGGATTTCTGTCAAATTTGAATTGTTATAAATTTAGACCATTCAATACATAAATATGAGAAAAATATTGAAAACTTTTTTAAATCTTCATTAAACGTGACCTGACCAACGCTGACAATGACAGGACCAAATGAAAATGCTAATATTTTTTTTTTTTTATTTCTTAATGGATTTATGTAAAATTTGAAACATAATTAAACTTTGTATGGTATTGAGTAGTATATTGTATTAAACTGTGTTGTAAATTATGTTGTATATTACCGGTTATAATTTGACACGTTTGATCACAAATATAAAGTAACACACAAGGTGTGATTGAAGTAGGCCATAAATACATGTAAGTTGATAAATCCAATATAGTTTGTTTTTTAATATTTCTTACAGTAAAACATTATTTCCACGTACTACTTAAGGCATGCCCGAGCCTTGTGCAGGATATCTTGGTAGTTTTAAATATTTTCATAAAAAACAAATAAATATTTCGCGGAATACTTGAGGTATGCCCGAGCCCCTTCATGCACGATGTCTTGGTAGTTTAAAATATTTTCATAAAAAGTAAGTTAACATATTCACGGACTTAACTTGAGGGTTGCCAGAGCCTTGTCTTAGTTTTAAATGTTCCCGAAAAGTCAGTACATTTATCGTTTGCTAATATGTTTGTACAGCATTTTATATTTTCTCATTTGATAAAATTAATGGTTCAATCTAAGTGTTTCTATAAATTTGATGCAAAGCCTATTACATATAAATAGGTATAAAGTCATTTTTCCTGATAACGATTAGAATGTAGGACAGCAAGTCACAGACAAAAAGTCGCGTACAAAAAGTCACAGTCATGTATAATATGAGCTGCGTCGGATAGAAATCGACCTTATGCAAATGATTATAAATGCATCTGTAAGCCTATTTTAGGTTGACAAAATCTCTATGCAAAATCTGTAGTTGTTTGAAAAGTAGGCTGATAAAAGAACCCTACAAAATAGACCAAAAATCATCTGTTATTTCGTATTTGAATGTTCCAAAATCAATCAAAGTATGATACATGTACATGTTTACGTGCATTTGCATCAGGTCGATTTCTATCCGACGCTGCTCATATGTTATAAACATTGACTCCTGTTTCAAAGTAAAATCTAAAAAAAATTTGGTTAAAAGAAAGACAATATGCTTACTTTGAGAAACATCTTTCTGTAATGGGCTTTCAATGAAAATCAAAGTATATATTCTTCTTTTTGTGGTTTAAAATTTCTTTAAACAAGGTATATGCTGAACAACTATAATTTACAGATATAAACAATACCAAATATTCACATTATTTTTTTAAAATGGTCACAAAGCCATAACTTTGCAATTTCTTTAATCAAAAATGTGCAAAAAAATAAAAATACCCATAACACTTCGGTTTTGTACATTTCATGAGCAGAACATTATATTACATAGTCAAATAAGAACTTATAACCCCATCAAAGTATCCTATTTTACATGAATTTTAAGAAAATCAACCAAAAACTGACAAAAAAGACTCTTTTTTGATAATTTATCTCCCTTTCCAATGCTAATTTCTATAAGAAATTAAAAATGCAAATTCTGAGTTTTCCTTAAGTTAGATTTTATGGGACTTTTTTCTGTGTATATTTGGGGATTAATGCTATAGATTAGAACTAAAACATTTTATGTTGCAATTAGGTTAAGGTTCAAACTAAGTTTGACTGGACTAATATGTATATCATTTTTTTAAAGTTACCCTGTGTAAAGAGTTATCATATTGTCGATATTTTTTGACTTGCTGCTAAAAATCCATTAAGATAATTGTTATTTTCTCAAATTTTAATAATCCGATGCCTATTACTAATGTTAATATAGTGCTACTATAGGCGGACCCAGAGGGCCCTGAGGGCCCGCACCCTCCTTTCATGTGAAACATTTGGTTGATTACATATGGAATCACTGAAGCATGAATGTAGCGGGCCATCTCTTAAGGCAGTCAGTGGGACCCCTTATATGAAAATTTTCTAGATGGTATATTTCCTCCCCCCTCCCTGCTGCTGGTTGTAAGACCTGTAGTCACCAGCTGACAGAATTTCCGCGGGTCCTCGTAGGGAAACGGATTTTTTTGGAAAATCTTGAAAATTCCTCCCCGGCCAGAACATCAAACAAGAAATGTGTCGGATAGATAGCAGGGACCATCAGGTCGACGACCGACCGTACCCAACCTTGCTAGTTACGCCCTTTGTTTGCTAAAGAAACCTTGTGTTAATTCTTTTTAAGTCTCCCTAGTTGACCTATTGAAATGTCTGTCCTTGTCCAATTGATCCCGTAATTTTTTAAATTGTCCGTCTTCATCCCAGCCTATCCCTATTGCAGGACCTTTTTGAAATTTTATATTTTTTATAACTTCACCTAAAAAGTTATCTTCATGTAGATACTCATCATCTAATAGTACAATATTATTCAAAACGTACAGCTATATATGCTTTGCAATTTCAACATTGAGATTAAGAATGAATAAGAAAAATAAACAGCGCATAATCAAGGTATTTTTCCCTTATGGAAAGGTTAGATGGTCAATTATCATTTATTTAGAGGATCAACGTCTGACTCTTTTGGTTGTATTTTTTATTGTCTTGAATTGTATCAAATTATTGTCTTTGATTAATTTTTAGTCAGTAGATTAGCACAGAACCTACAATGTTCCTATTTAATTTATTGATTTTGTTCTCTTCTGAAATATGCATGAGATGTTTGACACTGGACAATCGATCATTTCTTTTTTACAAAATCTTACAACCACCCCCAAAACTGTCAACACCAAGTGGCACTTTGATCTATAATCTTCACGACAGCATTTGAATAACAGTTCATGGAATGACTTGTAAAAACCATCATTCTTTGACACTGCATTAAATTGAAAACTTAAAGAAGAGGGTTTTTGAATGAGAGATTTAGTCTATTTTAATGCGTTTTTCAAGTTTATGCATATAATTTGTTGTTTCTATGGCAACGCTATCACTAATAATGCCTGGAATATTATAAATATTTCATAAATACAAGAAAACCTGCATAATGTAAGCAAAATTGTACACATTCATTGCTATATGTATCGAAATTCATTAAACGAATTTGTAAAAATTAGCACTTATCAATATATTTGCAAATGGACTGCTTGTTTCCATGGCAACACATTCAATGGCAAATATTGCACAATTGAATATATAATTATTTAAATGATTTTATTTGGTTTTTCTAGTTTTTTCTTGTATATTTTTCATAATCATGAAAACAGACTGAAATTTCTTCATTATCAGCACTTTTATCCAGATTAGAAAAATTGTATTTGTTTCCTTCAAGTGGTAACACCATTATCGATATACTATATTAGCAAAATTATTTATATATATACATGTCAGTATACAGTTAAACTTAATAAGTGTTTTAGTTTTCCTACTTTTGTGCACCTTTAAGAAATTAACTGAAACTTTTTCAAAATTGTTTTAAACTTGTGTATCATCATGAAATTGTTTTCATAGCAACACAGTTAAAACTACAATACTGTTATATATGAATATGTTTAATATTTTGATGATTACAATAATTTCTACAAATTGTATATTTATTTATTTTTTTCTGACCGCAGAATTAGGGTTTAAAACTATTTTTTCAAAATTTTTGATTTTTTTTTCTTTCTGAAAAATGAAAACTAAGCATTTTGTATCCATGGTAACAAAAAAATGAGACATACTTCCCCATTACTTTTTCGCATCATTGATAAGATAAGACTATAGCATTTATGAATTCATGCTTGAGTTTAACTCAGGTGTCCGCAAAAAATTATAGTGGTCATTCAAAAATGACCTCAAAAGGGTATTTTTTACCTAATGCCAACCACATAAAAAGGGGGGTATATGTGAATATGATTGAACATGAATATGAAAATATCAGTTATTAAATTACATTAATAAAATGCATATATTTAATAAAATTATAAAAAAAATATGCTTTCTCTTAATCATTTATTAAGAAAAATTATGTTGAAAATAGCCTTTTTCAGCTTAAAATCATATATATACATAAGAGGTAAAACTGGTCATCGGTTGCTATGACAACCGATATGCTTAGCAACCAAAATTTTGCCATTTTATGTTTGTTTCATCAAGACTAGTAAGTTTGTGAATTTTGAAGAAAATCCATGACCATGCGTGCCACACTCCCTATGTAAGAGTTTAAATTAAATAGTTACAGAGAACCAGTATTAATGTATGTATCATTGTTAATTTGCTTGGTTTCTTTTGTTACCTAATCTGACATCGGACTCAGATTTTTGTGGACTGAACTTCACTGTGCGTATTTCTGTGTTTGTTTGTTTATTTTTTTGTTTTTTTTTTTGTCTTCATTGGCTAGAGGCATAGGGGGAGGGTTGAGATCTCACAAAACATGTTTTACACCGCCGACTTTGTGCACATGTCCCGAGTCAGAAGTCTCTGACCTCTGTTAGTCTTGTTTGTTTTTTTTGGTTTTTTGTTTTTGTTTTTTTTAATTTAAGTTCATTTATATGTCTTGGAGTTTACTGTGACGTCCATTTTCACTGAACTAGCACACATTTTGTTTAGGAGCCAGCTGAAGCCCGACTCCGGATTCAGTATTTTTTGTCGCTGTGTTGAAGACCTATTGGTGGCTTTTTGTTGTTTTCTGCCCTTTGGTCGGGTTGTAGTCTCTTTCGCTCATTCCCTATTTCTATTTTATGTTTTACATGTATCTTGATCCTCATGACAAAACAAGTGTTATCTGTTTTCAGGTACCTCATGTGGAATACGTTATAAAAATAAGCAAGTGTATTGTGATGACCCTAATCAATGCATATATGAGTATCAGCTCTGCGATGGATCAAGTCAGTGCCAGGACGGATCAGATGAAAGAGAAGATTTCTGTACAGGTGCGGCAAAACATAATACATATGCATATAAACCCTGTGTAACTAGTTGATTTGACTTTTGTTTTAAGCATACATATCCTTTACTAATCTTCATACTTGTATTTTGTTCGACAAATATCATCCGTATTTTTCTTATTGCAATTATAAATACCTGGTGCATAACATCTTTCAAAAATTTTGTCTTATTTTTAGAAAGGAATGATTAAATTTTTAAACACAACAAAAAATAAAACCACCGCAAAAAAATGCCATATCATCTCATATTTTGTTCAAACTGTGTAGATTCAACAAAACAAATATCCGCATGTAAGAGTAAACAAGAAATAGGGAAAATAATAATAGGGTAGCCATAACCATTATAAATGTTTCGTAATAAAATGCTTCCTTTATCAGATTATCAGTGTCGTGAAGAATATGTTAAATGTTCTGATGGTCGCCAATGCATATGGAAGCGTGCATTATGTAATGATTACATTGCATGTAACGATGGTTCAGATGAAAGCGAGGCTACATGTAAAGGTAAAAATAAAACAACTGACATCAGTTCAGCATTAAAGGGACATTAGCTAAGAGATATGAAAACAAAAATAAAATATGTTTTTTTTTGTTCAATCATAAATTAAAGTGAAATATGAAATCAAACGGACATAGAAAAATCCAATTGCACGTGGTCGGGATCTATTTTTATTTATATTTATGTTTATATGCGGTTGTATGACCGTAGTCAGTCTTCAGAGTTCATCTCGATGATCAATTAAATGGCGTCTAGACAATTATACACACAAAATGTTGATATCTATTATCGAATCCATGCATTGTGAATTGCTTATTTTTTGGTAAGTTGGATATACGTTTTAGTATGATATTAATTAAATATGAGAATTTCAGTCAAATCGGTGAACATTAATACAAAATGTGACATATTCTATCATTATATCATTTGCAGTTCGATTCCTCTTGAGATACATAAATATGTGACAAAAAGGTCTTTTAATCATGCATGAAACTTATTAAACTGTTTGAAACAAAACGTTCGTTTTCCAATATTCAGTATGACTTTCTAATATTCGATTGACACTTATACGAACTGATGAAATGTTTCAGTGACTGTTTTGAAAAACATATTCGGGATTCAAAATGGCAAATATATAGCATGACACACACTGAAAAGCATCAAATAACTCACAAAGCATAACATTAGGAAGCATTCGTGTAAAGTAAATATCAATTAAAGCATACATTATTACCTAGGGGCCAGCTGAAGCCCACTTTCGGTGCGTGATTTTCTCTCTGTGTTGAAGACTCATTGGTGGCTTTGGACTGTTTCTGTTCTTTTGTCGGGTTGTTGTCTCTTTGCCATATTCCCCATTTCTATTCTCAATTTCATTATCTATCCAGAAAAAAAATACACAGAACGGGAATGTTCTTGGTTATTTTATAAACTAGTAAAGATGCATATGCTGATTTATTTGTACATATTAAGTTGAATTCGATTAAACTTTATCTGAATGTAGCTATTTTGATTGTTTCTATGGGAATTGTTCATTTACAGTAAATATGTACCTTAATGTGTATGTACTATAAAAACAACAATGGAGTTTCCTGAATTTCGATTACAGTTTGTCTTTAAGAAGCTTAATGTTTCAAAAATTTATTCATTTTTAATGGAAAACTCTTTTTGTATGATTCTTAGCTATTATTCTATTTATTTTTTAAACATTCTTTGCATTTTTTTTTAATTTCATTTATCACACAACATTCGCAAGAAACTATCACAAATAATTTATTGAACAGGGCGCCCTTGTCCAGGCATGAAGGTGCATTGTGCAGATCAGACTCAATGTATATTTATTTGGGAACAATGTGATGGAAAAACAGTTCATTGTCGTGATGGATCTGATGACCAAGAGAATATTTGTAGAAGTAAGATACTGCACACATGTTGATGAGATCATTGTGTCGTAAATTCAACGACAGCATCAAACATGACAAGTTTGAAATTTTTAACAAAAAATCAGCCATTATCATCTCAAGTAAAACTGTATAAAACAAAATACATATATTAAATAATCTGTTAAGATTCAACGACGTTTATCTATAATATTATCGACATCATAATCAACATTTGACGAAAGCTTACCTTATGCTTTTAAAAGAGAGGCAAAAGATACCAGAGGGACATTCAAACTCGTAAGTCGAAAATAATTTGAAAACGCCATTGCTAAAAAAGAAAAAGACCAAGAGACAAACAGATAAACAGACAAATAATAGTACACAAAACACAACATAAAAAACTAAAGAATAAGCAGCACTAACCCCACCAAAACTAGAGGTGATCTCAGATGCTCCGGAAAGGTCAGCAGATCCTGCTTTAATTTAATCGTTATACAACATGTTGTTATTTCTTAAACTCAAAACAATTAAAATGATACAAAAACATTGATCAAAGGCATAGCCGAATAGTCATTCATTAAAAAAATTGGATTTCGATAAGTGAATGCGAAACAGTTCTAGTGGCAAACTTATAATTGGTTGCGGTTCTGTTAATACTCAGTGTAATATTTTTGTGGTATAAGTTTTATCATTATTGTAGTCATAAATATGTTCCCGATGTTAAAATACTAAAGCAGCATGAAATTGCGTCTAACGGTAGGAAATAATTATGATTTTTTTTATTTTCTAGTTTTAACTAAATAAATCCTAATAACGAGGGAATTTGAGGCCAATATTAAGCTCCCTACAAATGAAGAATACAAGATCATTAACGGTCTACAGTAGAATTTAACATAGTTCATGCAATCACAAATTTCCACTAGATCTTTGTCTATTATTTTAAGATCATAAGCTACAGATATTCAGTAACTTGAAACATGAGGATTTACAATAGTTTGTTTTTTTAATTTTCAGATTACACATGTACATACGCAGGTGCTGACTTAAAATGTGCTGATGATTTACAATGTTTTTCATATCTTCATCTTTGTGATGGGAAACGAGATTGTAATGACGGATCAGATGAGACATTTAATGTCTGTAAAAGTTGGTATATCCTAAATCTTCAAGACCTAGTTTTGCACATGTGAATTTACAAAATAAAAAAAAAAAAAAAAAAAACATATTTCACCGGAAGTGATTCACTAATAATTCGTATAATTTTTCAATTCGGACTCATGATATTACGTATCAATTTACTAGCAAAAACTTTCATGAAAATTCACGTGAATAATTGAATTTATGATTTTGTACTGCACTTTACCAGAATTTGATCATAGTATCGCAGCGAAATGGATTTTTTGTTTCATCCAAGTTGTAACATAATAACTAACAGTAAATTATATTAGTAGCTTCATTAAGTGATATAATAGGACTGTTTTTTATATAAAGTCTGAAATTTTTCCGCCAAAATTTAATATGAAAAAAAATGTTATGTAAATTTATATTAGTAGCTTTAGTAGTTTAAAACATTAATTTTCTGGTAAAATGATAGTGTTATGTTTTAGATATTTATAAAAAGCAGTGGATTCGTAAACGATAATCAACGAGTGCTTTAAGTTGATTACCGTTTCCTTCTTTTTATACATTATCTAGCTAAACCTATTTTTGGTAAAACAGCTATCTGTTTTCACGTTTTGACAATAAATCAACGGATTTCAATAAAAATACTTTGATTTTCCTATTTTGTCTTTTTTATTCATTTATATAGTTAGAATGATTATATCCACACGGATCAAATCTATATTGAATCATTCTAAAAGTTAACAAAAGTTAGATATAACTTTAATGTTTGAATATAAGTTACATGTTGATTCTGAAATTTTTCAGAGAGAATTTTCAATCTTAGCTGTTAAACATTTTGTATAACCAATATTAAGGCAATTTAAACTAGTATAAAATCAAAATTAATCATTTAAACGTGAATGATCAAAATTTGTTTTAGTTTTGGATGCATAAGTATGTTAATTTTAATAGATCTGATCTAGCTGGTCATATCCGTCATAGTAGTCGGTACCAAAAGTAATAATGGTGATATTCACAGTACGCAGCTCCAGCCTTGTACCCAGAATGATTTTTTTTATTGCATTTTTTTTTTTCGAGTAAAATGTTGTTTTTATCTTAGAGGTATTATATATGTCATTTTCATAATTGTAATATTTTTTGTTTTTTTTTTGTTTTTTACTGTCCGAAAAGTAGTTTTACGATCGTGGCTTTTATATCACATATACAGTAAAAAAAAAAAAAAATCCTCTGACATACATGACATATGAAAAGAACATGAACAAACCAAGACATAATATATATTTCATAAATTACAGAAGCTAGTAATCAATAAGACAGAAATCCATGTATTGACAATTAGTCTTTTTAAGCGTATGATTTGAATGATGATTTCTGTTAGCGCTTGTGATATCTTGCATACACTGAAAAAAGTTCGCGAATGTTCGAATCCTTCATATGATACTCGTTTTTGAAAAAAATAAAAAATCGTAAGTTAAAAGTTATAGAATGAGTTATCGTAGGTTAACAAAGTGGTCAGTTGATTCTTAACAAATAATCTACTTACAACAATAGACTGACGTCAGAGAAATGGGTTAACCATACAGGTTTGTTGATTATCACGATTCTATTGTGTTATGTCAACATTTTTTTTTGTACATATCTTTTACTTGAATATTTTAGTTTTGTACATATTCTGTTATATGTTCAATACAACGTAAACATTAATCTATATAATTTTTGTAACGAAGATGATAGGTGCCTACATGTGAGTTTACACGGGTAAAAAGAGTAGAAAAAAAATATAAAAAAAAAAAAAAGAAGCTAACTTTTACTCCCGATCCATTTTCCAGAAAGTGACCTACTAGAATTAGATTTATTACCGGGTTTGTATTGACATGAGTAACATGGCGGGTGTCACATGTCAAACAGGATTTATTTACCTTTACGGAGCACCTGAGATCATACCCAGTGTTTAGTTGGGTTCCTGTTGCTCAGTCTTTAGTTTTGTGTTTTGTGTACTATTGTTTGTCTTTTTCATTTTTAGCCATGGGTTTGTTAGTTTATTCTCGACTTATGAATTTGATTGTCCCTCTGGCATCTTTTGCCTCACTCTTACGTAATCACAAGTTTCAGTAACACTTTGACTACTGTATTCCCACCTCATCTTGTTGACCATTTATGCCTGTTTTTCTTCACAATGATCAGTTATGCCTTTACTCGACGTCCCCCCCCTCCCCTTTTGGTAAATTTTCTAACTATAAATGATACGACCGTCAGTTAAATGAGATGTTTTCCTACATGTAGCCGTAAAACTATATTCCTTCTAAAATGTCTGTTCCATTTCAAGAATATATTAAGAATATTCTAACTGTTTTACAGTCGTTATGTTAATTGATATCACCAAGTGCTTTAATTTATTATGCAATGTTCCTTTTTTGATATGATTCGGGGTTCGATATGGTTACCATTACATTTTTTCTATTAATTTGTAAAAGTCTGCTCAAAGTGTGTTATGTAATGCCTATTACATAATTATGCATTAAGGCTCATATGTGTAATCCAAATAGGTCTTTAAATCTTTATTTCAGATTGATTTTAACTAATTAATGTTTTGTCTTTTACTCAATAATATTGTTGATGATGACATAATTGTTCTGTCGCAACAGATTTTTTTTCTTTTATTACAGCCAGAAATTGTGGATGGAGAGAACGTTCCTGTGATAATGGGAACTGTGTTTACATCAATCAGTTCTGTAACGGAAAGGATGACTGCGGAGATAATTCTGATGAAAAAGAACCTTGTTTTAGGAGCAATCACTGATTTCAGTAAATTTACAAAACATTTTAATCTCTCTCAGTTATTTTACTAAAATTAGAAATTAAAGAATACACTAACTTGTATCACGTTTCAACACAACACGATAGTATATAAATAACACATAGCTGAGAGGGTGATGGGGCAGATTGTTACCAAGAGAAAACATTGTCTACCAAGGCGAAGCCAAGGTTGACAATGTTTTTTCGAGGGATACTAATCTGCTCTAACACCCTCTCAGCTATGTGTTATTTAATTTTTTATACTGAATGTTCTATTATTACTGTTTTTAAAATTTTTAAATTAAAATTATTTGAATATGCCGTATTCATGTTCCACACAACGTTACAGTTATTAGAAAAACAACAATTTTAAGTGAAACCAGATGTTTTGCTGATTTTGTTGACCGTCTATGAAAAAGTTCTGATGCCAAAACGTAGAAATGTAGCATTGCCTTTAAAAATATTTGCGTAACTTCTCTTCATTGTCCTTTAAATTATCGAGTTTTGAATGGTCTGCACGAGAGAGTGACATAAAAAAAATTGTCTCCCGTTGAGCCATGGGATGGAGTAAATTATCTCCCTCGTATTAGCAAATCAAAATCTGGCATTTTAACGTGAAGTATAATAAAATCTATATTGAAACATGTTCTACATATTTGATAATGTTTATACAGTTGTTTGTTGTTTGTTAATATTCCCTACGTAGCTGTGTATGTTTCATCTGCTTGGCCAGAACTTTTGTCAAATACTTTTGGAAGAGAGGACACATACTATAACAACAAATACGATACGTCAGACCTAGGCATCAATATAGATTTAAAGATCGCCATCACGGGTTGATTGGCAATTAAATAATCATATCTGTTTTGCAGATGACCTCAACTATGATTTTGTAACCATTTCACGTACAGGGAGTTTTGTGTTGTTTCAAGTTTTTACGAATGGCTAAAATAATATATGTCGATAGTGAAGCCGGTAACATTTAATTTTTCTGAGATCTGCTGTCACTTCGTTTTATATGGGAGGGTACATTGTCTGAGGGTAAGTTTTGAGCGCTGTGTTGTATTAATTGATTTGTGTTTTTGCTTGGTCTTTCCTGTTTTTTCGGTCTTTATAAAAAATAAAGATGTGGTATGATAGCCAATGAGACAACGTCCCACAAGAGACCAAGTGACACAGAAATTAACAATTACAGGTCACCGTACGGCCTTCAACAATGCACAAAGTCCATACCGCATAGTCAGCAATTAGAGGGCCGAGGTGACATATGTAAAACAATTCAAACGAGAAAACTAATTCATGTACAAAATGATGAACGAAAAACAAACATGTTACACAGCAACAAACGACAACAACTGCATAAGAGACTCCTGAATTTGGACATGCACATTCAGAATGTGGCGGGATTAAACAAGATTAAAGGCGCTTACCCTCTCCTAGCCTGTGACAGTGGTGTAACAGTACAACATAAGAACATGAAAATCAGTTTGGGAAAGGTTTAAATCATCAGATTGGTACAAATAGAAATACATATAACAAAAACATAAGTGGAAGTAGCAGGGTACTTATACAGCCTCAAAACAACAAGACCCTTAGGACATATCAGTAATAGCAGTTACTGGCAGTCATAATTATGTTTGAACTGATATTTGTCTGTTGCATTGGTATTCAAAAGATAATAGAAATTTTGAATAGAATGTGATTTCCAAAATATTTCATTTCATTTGCAGGTAAACACAATTAGATCATAAACGGTAATGTCTATCATGTCAACTCATATCTTCTTTATGAAATATCAATCCCAAGATCAATGCAAGAATATCGTAATTTTCAAACAATCTCAATGATAGAATCTTTATCAGCTACTCATTTTGCAGTATCCTGATTGAATTTTAACATTTGAAATTGAGAATGGAACCTGGGAAATTGTCAAAGAGACAACAACCCGATTAAAAAGCAGAAAACAGCCTAGGTCCACCAATGGGTTTTAAACACTGAGGGAAAATCCCACACCCGAAGTCGGGCGTCAGCCGGCTCCTAAACAAATATGTGAACTAGTTCATAAAAAAAATGGACGTCACACTATACTCCGAAACATATGAACGAACCTAAATTAAAAAAAAAAAAAAAAAAAACATACAAGATTAACAATGGCCAGAGGCTCCTGACTTGGGACAGGCGCAAAAATGGGGCGCGGTTAAACATGTTTTGTGTGATCTCAACCCTCTCCCTATACTTCTAGCCAAGTTCAAATAAACAAACACACAGCAATACGCACAGTAAAACTTAGTTTAAAAGAAGTCCGAGTTCGATATAAAATAACAAAAGATTACTTGTAGTTACTGACATGTCAGCTCCAGACCCCAGTTAAAACAGATCGAAATATTATGTCTTCATCATAGAAAAATCAAGCACAATCCCTCCCGTTATGGGTATAGTACCATGCAATTATAATATATACGGGAAGAGCATAATTCGTTTCATGCCAACAACTGGTTTTATAATAAATGTATCTATTTCTGATGCAAAGACCCTTTGAGTGAATCAATATTTTTCCCAAAAATGCCATCTGTAATGACCTGACAGCTGTTTCGAAATTATATGCCTTCTGAATAAGTCTGTTTATAAATCTATAAAGCTGTGACACAACTCTTATAAATATCTCTACATATTTATCCCATCTGAAATAAACGTATTTAAATAAGGCGAAAATAGTTTACCGATTTTTAAATCTCGTTAATAGATTGAAAATAAAAAAAAAAAAAAAAAAAATCAATGTAATAAACAAAAAGTGAGGAAATCTTTCGAACCCCGAAAGGAGCGAGACCGAATGCATTGTCGGGTCAAGTGTCTCCTGAAACAAACTGAAAAGTCAGCTCCAAAATTATAATTTAATAGTCTTTTTATCATCAAAATATGATAATGGATGAGGAAAACAAAATTGACTAAGTAAAGAAAAAATGATACAGGGATAGTGTTGGCATGCTTGGGTACATGATCGATAATATATTTGTCGAATTTGTTGAGTGCACTTTCTTACAATCTCGGTTCCAAAGGGTAACGATTCTGTCCGGATACTAATTAACTCATATGAACTAGATTCAACCTAGGAGCTGTATCAAAAAAAAAAAAAAAAAGGAAAGAGGCCAACTCATTTAATTCTTGCATCAAGATATTGATCGATACAATTGATTAAAAATAAAGGACACCAAATATATATTCAAGTCTACCGTTCAGTAAAATTTGAGGACATTCTAAGTCACCAAAAACGTTATTTGTTTGCCTTTCTAATAGTAAATTTACCTTTTATAAGTAGTAATATTAAATCCATCGATTGCGTATGGTGTGGTTACCTTTACATGTATCATCACGAGTTACCTTTCTATGTTAACTGACTGTTATTTTTTTAGGAAACAATTAAAGAATTGTTATCTAAAGACTCCAAATATTCAAGACTCTAAAAAGCAGTATCTACGAATGTCATAAATTGAGAAGCCATGATAAAGTGGTCTATCATAAAAATATATATCATCGAAAAAATGTTTTTCGTGTCATTTTCAGAACTCCATTATGAATTTAATTAAGAGTAAATAGACTATACATGTCATTTGTTAGACCAGAGCCCTTTCATTATGCAAAATATTAACTCATGCTACGATCATTATCCTAGACCTTGTCGAAGCACACGTTCACAAATACGAACTTTATAATAACTCTCCGTTTTTAAATAAAATATATTTTATTTGCCTAAAGTCTTTTGGGACAATAATCACCATGTGCGTAGAAGTTATAATGTCCTCTTTCGTAATTTTTTAATACATCATAGAATACGACATTTTCTGTTTGTTTATTCATTATCACTTGACACTAAAATGTGTAAGTACGGTTATCCCGTATCCAGTTCTAGGAGCTGACACAATCCTTCTATCGTCAGCAAAAATAAGATCCTCTCGACGCAACCCCAAAAGAGAGGCAAAAGATACCAAAAGGACATTCAGACTCATGTCGAAAATAAACTGACAAGGCCATTGCTAAAACGAAGAAAACTAACACACAAACAAGAGAATACAAAACACAACATAGAAAACTAAAGACTGAGCCACGCGAACCCCGCCAAAACACTAGGGGTGATACCAGGTGCTCCGGAAGAGTAAGCAGACCCTAGTCCACATGTAGCCGTAATAAGTCTAATTCGGTAGGTCACATTTTGGAAAAGGGGACGGAATTGTAGTTACGACATTAAGAACATATCCGCCATAATCAGTGAAACTCTTGGTTAAATAGCTTCCTTGTGAGCAGCAACCATCTATCAAGGAAATGATGATAAGAAATACAAGCCCTGTCAGGAATATCATATCAAATGTAGGATATATACTCCGTATGCAGGTGCTGCTGGATTTTGTTAGATGAAAATGTAAAGTTCACAATTGGAAAGCTGAAATAATCTCTTTTGTAGTAAACTTTTGTTATCAATCGACCCTCATTGTCAATTTTTAGTTGAAAAACAAGATATGAGGCAGATTTATATAAAATTCAAGTCCAGGAGTATCGTATCAACTGGGAAAATATACTTTGTATGCAGGCGTTGCTGGAATGTTCCTACAAAAAAATGGAAAATTCGCAAAAACATATGTTTTCATCATTCTATCATTATACACAAAATACTCTTTGCAATGAATTGGCTACTGGCCATTCCAATTTGATATTGACCTAAATGGATGTGAAGTAAATAATATGTACCCGACGTTAAACAGTTCCAAATGAAATACAAGTACTTGCAAAACTAGTCCGAACTTGATTCGCTTGGTAAGTTTGCTTTTCTTGCAAAGCATTTGTGTATTTTGAAAATATATAATTTCTAAATATACTGAGTTTTGTTATGAAATAATTAGTATAATTATTACAGTTAAACTAAATACAAAATTGTGTCTGTAATATATAACTAGCTTATTTATAACAATACTCGTTTCCGTAACAAACTAAGGATGTGTTTATCAGAAAAAAAAAAAAAAAATCATCTAATCCAATAAAACACGACCTACAAATTTTTGGGAAAATCATTATACTTTGAATGCTTCCTCAAATTATAGATATATAATATACCTGAAAAGAGTGAGACATATAAAAGTATGCCTGAATAAAAAATAAATACAAACTAGTACCTGTCAAAACATATAATTTATGCTGGACATCATTTATTTAGATGGTGATCGCAAGCTGTCTATTTTCTGTCAGTTTACTTCGAACTAACCTTTTAAGAATATTCAACAAATAACAAATGTTTGATAATAATAACACACCTTAATTTTGAATCCGATATCTAAACTTAGTGAATTATGCGTTTTTGTTATGCATTGAACAGTTGGTCTATTCCTTCAAACAACAAGAGCTTTGACATTTTAAGCGTTCAATCACTTTAAGTGTCAAAGTAACAATTTTAATCTCATTATATATAATTTACATTAATTAACATTATAGCAATTATGTAGTTTTTGGAATATATAATTGATAAATAATTGAACACATGTATGATTATCAATGAATGAAAACAAGCGTTCAAGAGAAAAATATTTGAACTTCCAAAAAAAAAAAAAAAAACAAAAACAAAAACCAACAAGATATAGCCTACTGATGAATTCTACATCGGAGTTATAAAACAATGAAATGCAGTGTTATATCCTACGTTATGTGGTCTCTAGTAGAGAGTTGTCTCAATGGAAATCATACCTCATCTTTTTATTTTCTATTACGGCATCTTTTGATTCATTGCCGATACTAGCATCACACACTAAATATAAAGGTTACAACTTGTCACTCGTAGTACAAGAATGAAACTTTACATCATTTAAATATAAAATACGATAGTCTACATTAACTTGAGAATAATTGACAATTGATATGTATCACTGCTTGACATTTGGAAGCATTATATAATGTTGTGGATATTAAATATCTATAATTGTAATTGTAACTAGATTTGTAATTGCTAGCAATAACGGATGGCACCCTTCCCCCATTACCAGGGTAACGGCAGCCATTTTGAAAATTCCTCAGTCAAAGAGTGCATCTACACTTGCAAATTAACATTTTTTTTAAAGTTTCATAAATTTTGGAGCTTTTTGAAATTTTTGACATTTTTGCAGTTTCCATGGTAACGGCGGCCATTTTGAAATTCCGAAGTCAAACTGTAAATCAGCACATACCAGTTACCATTCCTGTGAAGTTTCTTCCACTTTGGAACACTTTGATTTTTTTCGCATTTTTGCTGTTTTCATGGTAACGGTGGCCATCTTGACCATTCCAAAGTCAGAGGGACAACTTCGCATGGTGGTCAACATTATACCATAGTTCCATCAACTTTGGTCCATTCTATTCTGAGTACTGCTCCGGACAAAAATAGTGGAAGAAAAATAATAAGAAACTAGCTTTGCCATTGCAAGCAATAGCGGATGGCACCCTTCCCACATTGCCACATAACTGCAGCCATTTTGAAAATTTAAAACAGTATTTACACATAAATACATCACAATAATATTTGCTTGTAAATTTTCAGAAAGTTTTGAGCATTTTGAATTTTTCACATTTTTGTAGTTTCCATGACAACGGCGGTCATTTTGGAAATTCCGAAGTCCAAAGTCTTATCTTTACTTACCATTTGCCATTTTTAATGAGTTTCATGAAGTTTGGAGCATTTTTAGATTTTTGGACATTTTTGCTGTTTCCATGGTAACGGTGTCCATTTCGAAAATTCCAACAACAGTTTCAACATTGACTAATATGCCATGTTATATATTCATGAAATTTGTTTCAGTTTAATCTTATATTCCTTAAGAAAATGCTGCTTTGATGTTTTTCTTATAGGATCAATGTTAAACTTTTCTCAAGTTTCAATGGCAATGGCAGCCATTTTGAAAATTGTTGGTACTTCAGGACATCACTGCCAACATTTACATAAACTTTCAAGAGGTTGCCTCTTATAACGAAAGATTTAGAATTTTGATTTTTTTACATTTTTGCAGTTTCCATGGTAACGGCGGCCATTTTGAACCATTCCAATGTCTCTTGCACAACTTCACATGGCGGTTCATATTATGGTATAGTTCCATCAACATGGGTCTGACCAATCCCGAGAAATAGCATGGACAAAATGTGTGGAAGAATAAAAATAATAAAAGAAAAAAAAAGAAACGTACAATAACAATATGTCACCCTAACTCCGTTGAGGGTGCCATAAAAAGAAAAAAAAAAAGAAACGTAGAATAACAATATGTCACCCCAAATCCGTTGAGGGTGCCATAATTATTTATTTGAGAGTATAACCGCCGATGTTTTGAAGCAATATCTTATTAAATGGAAGAAGAAACTAATTAGACAGGTAGGTTTCTTTTATATATTGAGGTTTGTGATTAAAATCTTGTTCATGCTCATATATTTTTTTTTTTTAAGATGTGTTAATCTTTTTTTTTTTCAATTTCGATTTTTGTAAAACATTTGTTTACAGACATATCTTCATTGAAATATAACTTTTCGACACTTAATAAACACCAGGATGGAAAACAAATCACGTTTTTGTTATAAATTTTCGACAAATTTCCACACACAATATGTAAATAGTCATGAGAATTATACTGTATTGTAATTGTGTAAGTGTATATTCAAGGTTTCCGTGTACTTTTGCGGTACTAACATAACATTTATCTTATTGTGTTTTATTTATAAGCTTACAACTTGCAAAGTGGAGAAGATGAGCATTATAAAAGCAGCTGTTATTGTCCTTCTCTTTTGAACAGTAACATCTCAGATAGGTTAGTGATTAAATTTGTAGTATGTGTTATTTTTATTTGAATTTAGTTAAATGTGTGTGTTTGTTTTCTATCGTTCGTATGACTTATTAGTTTGTCTACTGGTGACAGACTTAGTAAAACCTTTTGACTTTTACATCACAAATATTCAATTGTAATTATAGCTATCAGTAACGTCAATGTGGTTTTATTTTTTTACCTCCATTATGTACATACAATCTTACTCTGTGAAGAACTACCCTTATTCCTTGAACAAAAACCACCGAAGATGGTATTATCCAAATGTTGGTTTGTTTGATCGACAACATATTTGTTGTGTTTAGTGGATTGATATATTTAATTGGGTATTAGGTGTGCTTAACTACCGATCGACTTATGTAAGTACTCATATGAAGCAGCATCTAAACTAAAATAAATATATATGGCAAATTCATTGATTCAACTTTCAGTTATATTGATAATGTTCTGCCACCCAATAACCCACATTTCGATTAATGCTTAAATCTCGTATATCTTAGTCGACCTGAAATTAAGGATACCACTAAAAGTAGAAAGACTGATTCAAATCATGATATTTTCTTTGATATTGCCACAGATGGGGATTACTTTAAAACTAGAATCGATGACAAACTTGATGATTTCAATTTTCTATTTTTTAGCTTCCCATTTCTCACCACTTATATATCCTCTGCTCCATCATATGGCGTTTACATATCTCAGTTATTTCGTTACACTCGTCCATGTTCATGCTATACGAATTTCATAAACAGGGATATTCTCCTTACAACACAAATGTCCAAACAGAGTTATGAGGAATGACGACTGAAATAAGCACATAGGTTAAACGGTCCCCATCACATATTGGTTGATCGATACGAATTGCTAGTTTCTAAACTGATGGTGTTTTCGCGTTTTTATATCTGTAATGTAACCGATTATGTCCTATTCTTGATATTAACATGTTTACTGAATTTAAATTCGCCTGGCTTGTGATGCGTAGCAGGAGACGATTACCGTGTCGATGCATCCCTTCTCGCTCCCTTTGAAGATCATGCGACTTCTTCAGGTTTTGTTCGTTACCTTGATTTGTCGCTTCTAAAGCGATTCTCAAAATTTACAAAAAATCGGTAAACTACCGTTGCCTTTACCATTTAACAACGTCCACTCGAAATAAAATTAATAAAATTACCAAATGTATATAATTATCTCAGAGGTAAACAGAGATACCTATTTGTTTTCATCATTTTCAAGCGAAGATGCTTTTTTTAAATTTTTTTAAACAAAATTTGGAGGCAATCAATCGATTATTTTTTGTTCATTCTAATTCTGTTGAATAATTAAATTATAGATTTGTCACGGCATTTCTTTGTTATTTTGCGGTCGAAATGTGAAAATAACCTTTAGTTATTCAACTGAGTTTTTGAGAAAAAAGATCAATGATCAATGATTTTAAACCTTTATGAAAAGACATGTCAAAAACGTTTAAAGAATTATGTCTGTCTTAACCTTCAGCATTCCAGTGATGATCTTCTTGAATTGAATATATTTACATATATCTTGACCCTCGAGATTTATTTTTATCTGTTTTCAGGTAGCTCATGTGGAATACGTTATAAAAATTAAACAAGTGTATTGTGATGACAATACTCAATGCATATATGCGTATGAGCTCTGCGATGGATATAGTCAGTGTCGAGACGGATCAGATGAACGAGAAGATTTCTGTACAGGTGCAGCAAAACATAATATATATGCATAGTTACCTTGTGTAATTAGTTGATTTGATTGTTGTTTTTAAGCATACATTATGCTTTAAGGTGTTATTCCACCAAATCATAGTACGTCACATCCGGTTGCATACAAAAAAGGGTCGAAAAAAGATATTCCCTTGAATTTGTCAGTTGTAGGAAATTAATCCTACATTTCATTGCAGTAAAAAAAGTTTGTCATAAACATATATCTTGGGTGTTTCAAAGCACCATTGTTTTTTAAACTGGTGTTTCTATAATCTATTTTGGAAATTTGAGGTTATATGGTTACTAAAGCTTGTACACAGGAAAAAAAGGGTGAAAATTTGATTGGTTAACTTTCAGTAATGGTTATTATCTTTTATGCAATGAAATGTTATGTCATTTGTTTTCTGTAGTACTGGACAGGATAAAACTTTACTCATGCCAAGTATTTTTTTATTTGAAACAAAGGTAAATTCTGCACAATTTTTTGAAAAGTGCAAATTTAGCAAAGAATAATATGGGAAAAACAGTGATGGTATTAAACCTATTACTGGAAACTGCACATGCAACTTTGACCTTGTATGTACTCTCATTTGTTAAACTTTCATGCTATTTCAGTGAAATATTGCAAAAATGAAATATTCTGAATGGATTGAGTCTCAAAAACACAATTTAAGAGAAATTTGCCTTGAAATAGGACTGTACCATGAATGTTAGTAGACAGAGCGAGCCATACCCAGTGTTTTGGGGAGCTTTTTCTGACATTTTCTCATTATTTCTTACCTTTTGCTATAATAAAAAACTTTTTCCTTAGCAACACTTTGATATATATACAGTTATAATTAAGTAAATTTTTTGTGAAGCAGTAACAACAAATTATTCACTAAAAGGGAAGCTTTTTATGTTCCTCTCTGGAGCGCAGCGTAAATTTAAGTTTTTAAAACCTCCATAGAATCAGAAAACTTTTATATGGATAGTTCATTCAGCTTGAATACTTCAATTACTCATTTATTATAACATTTCTTGCATAAATGTGTGAAAGGTACCCTAAAATTTTATTTATTGGCCTACAAAAATTGAAATTTTGAGGAAATGAGAGGCATAAATGGACCAAAAGTGACCTTATAATGAAGACCAATAGTGGTATCTATCATCCTAGAGTCATCTTTTATATCATATTCAACTCTTTGTAGGCAGATGAGATAAATATTTGATCATTTATTAGTCCACACTATATTCTATCATGATGCGGCTTGATTTGGATATTTCAATGAACTTTTTCTCGAATCTCTGTAGATGTCGTCGTAATTTATAACAGATTTTTCTCAAACTATTGAACTGATTATGACACAACTTGACAGTTATGCTTGAAATAACCAGTATTACAAAGGAAAATAATCACATTCAGTTTGTTAAAAAAAAGTCTTCTTTAGGTGAAATACCACCAAATTAAAGTACGTCACATCCGGCTGCATACGAAAAAGAATCGAAAAAATAGTCCCTTTTATTTGTATGGTGTAGGAAATTAATCCTACATTTCATTGCAGTAAAAAAAAAAAAAATTGAGTCATAAACATATATCTTTGATGTTTCAAAGCGCCATTGTTTTTTTGTTTTTTGTTTTTATTTTTTGTTTTTACTTGGTGTTTCTATAGAATTTTTAGAAACTTGAGGTTACATGGTTACTAAAGCTTGTACACAGGAAAAAAAGGGTGAAAAATTGATTCGTTAACTTCCAGTGATGGTTGTTATCTTATATGCAATGAAATGTTATGTGATTTTTTTCCTGTAGTACTGGACAGGATAAAACTTAACTATTGCCAAGTATCTCTTTATTTACAAGGAAAAAATCTGCACAATGTTTTGAAAAAGTGTAAATTTAACAAAGATATATTTGAGTATTACACCTTAATGATCACCACGCTTGTCTTTTGTTTGTAATATTCTTATATGACTTTTTAATCATAAATACCTGGTGCATAACATATTTCGAAAATTTTGTCTTATTTTTAGAAAGGTATGATTAAATTTTTACACAACAAAAACAAAAACAAAAAATATTTCAAATCATCTCGCATTTCTTTAAAACTGTGTAGATTTAACAAAAATATTATAGTATGTAAGGGTTAACAAGAAATAGGGAAAAAGAATGATAGTGTAGCCATAAACATTATAAATGTCTCGTAATAAAATGATTCCTTTATCAGATTATCAGTGTCGTTAGGAATTCATGTATGTCAAATGTGCTGATGGTCGCCAATGTATATGGAAGCCTGCCTTATGTAATGAGCACATTGCATGTAACGATGGGTCGGATGAACGCGAGGCTACCTGTAAAGGTAAAATAAAAGAAATAATAAAATTTCCGTATCAACCTTTCTCTCTCAAAAGTTACGTCATGGGAAAACTTGACGGCATACGAATAAAAACTCTCGATGAAAATTATTCCGTTTCTTGTACGCTTCAAATCTTAATAACATCTCATTAAAATGAAGTTTTTTTGGTAGGTGTTAATTCATTTTAAATTATATTGTATTAATCGAATATAAATGGATTTCAGAAAGTCAACATGGCGGCTTACTCCTTAGTTACGAAATGTCAATTGTGCATTTGATGGTAAATATTAGCCAATGTTCCAAAATAAATTAATTGCTAATTAAAAATTGCTAATTTTTGGGTTAAGAATTATAAGGATAAAACACATTTTTTCTAGAGGTTATTGATGTGTAAACTGGCTCGCTGACTCACAAACTTTACAAAAACGTCCTTTGAACTTTTATTCAGTTTGTGAGTTAATCGCCCCAGTTTACACATAAATAACCTCTAGTTGAAATGTGTTTAATCCTATAATAAACGTTTAAAACTGCTTAACAAAACGGTCTATTCTAATATCTATTATGACTTCCTAATAGTCGCTTGACTCTAAGACGAACAGAAGAATCTATTCTTTGTTTCAGCGATCGTTTTTGACAAAAATTCGGGATTGAAAAAGGAAAATAAAGTATGACACACATTGAATGTTTTTACAAAATAGCATCAAATAACTTATAAAGTATTATATAATAGCTTTCTGAATAACATGCCTTGTACAAACAAATGCATGTTAACGTACCTATCCAGAATAGTATACATTATTTAAAGATTAAACGCCTTTTTAAAGGAATTTATTGGTGTATAAACTCGACCAATTCACTCACAAACAAATAAAAGTCCGAAAGACTTTTATGATATGTTTGTGAGTGACTTGGTCCAGTTTATACATCAATAAATTCTTTGAAAAGGCGTTAAATCCTTATAATTCTTTACAATTGGAGATAGGACATATATTTGTCCACACTCGTAACCTCTATCACACGTAAGTTGTATATTTGTGTCATTGAATAGGCCTGGTGCATGAATATATTTGTTGGTTAACGCAAAAATATTTACTCCATGAAATTTGCTATCTGATAAAAAATAATTTACAAAAACTCTTTTTATCATTCATGTTTTTGTGTATTTTTTTTTAATTTAACGATTAACGTACAGTGAAAATAAATTTTGTTTACGTCGGTGTTATTATCGCCGCTATCTTGTTTACATTGCTTACGAAAAGTATTTCGGTCAACGTCGTCTATTGAAAAATAAACAACGTCAAGATCAACTACCGGAAGTCCTCTCGACCAATCATATCAACGTTTTCCCTTATATGCAAATCATATAAGAATTATTGTTTAGGGGCCAGCTGAAGCCCGCCTCCGGCTGCGGGATTTTCTTGCTGTGTTCAAGACCCATTGGTATTGATTTGAGTAGTTTTCTGCTCTTTGATCGGTTTGTTGTCTCTTTGACACACTCTCCGTTCCATTCTCAATTTTATTATCAATCCAGAAAATATAACGCACGACGGAATTTGATCTTAAGTATGTTGAAAACTAGTACAAATACATATGCTGATTTATTTGTACATATTAAAGTTTTACTTTGTCTAAGTGTAGCTATTTTTATTGGTTGTTTATAGATAATTCACTTGTGCCTTAATTTGTATATATTATGAAAACAATTATTGAGTTTCCAAAATTTAGAATAAAGTTTGACATTTCGTCTTGAAGTTCATGAAACTTAATGTATCAAGAATTCAATACTGTTCAATGAAACACTCTTTCATAATGTTTATTTACAAGTTGCATGATTCTCAGCAGCACTTGCTATGAAACATTTAATATTTTATTTTTTTGGGATACCCTGACCTCGGTTAAACGTACTTTGCTAGTTTTGACAGTTTTATTTATCACACAACATTCGCAAGTAACTATCACAATGAATTCTTTATTTAACAGGGCGCCCCTGTTTTGGCATGAAGGTGCATTATTCTGATCAGATTAAATGTATATATAATTGGGAACAATGTGATGTTGAAAAAGTTCATTGTCGTAATGGATCTGACGATCAAGAAGATATTTGTAGAAGTAAGATAATGTACAAATGTTGATTAGTTAATTGTGTCGTAAATGCAACGACAGCATTAAAGATAAAGCAGTGTAAAAAGTAATTGCAAACTAAATATTAGTAGAGACACAACATTTTTTAACGTATTTAATCAATTAAATATTAATTTGGCTATCTTAGTTCCCTAAAAAAAAAAATTCTAACCAGAGAGAAGGGAAAAACATTCAGATTTAAAGTATTTGCCATTAAATTTAATTTTAAGTTCATAAAAAAAAAATTTCGCGACAAAAAATAATTAATCATTTGATGTTAGCGTGGTACGAAATAATCAGAAATTTGTATCTACCTGATATAGTAACAAAGGTATATTACTTGCAATGTTCATTATTTGTCACGTCACTTTTCTTCACAATCTGGTGTTTGGTTAGTAATGTTAAATAATTTGAATTCGTTGTTAATTAACATATACCTTTTTGTCTACTATTTTTCTTCAATCGGTATATTTAACTTTTTACCATCTGTAATATTCATATTAAAAAACAGTTTCTAGTTTTCACTGGAACCAAATCATATTGTCTAATCAATTATTGTGGTTTTTTAAATGTCCAGTGACAAATATTTCGGTGGACAAGAACAAAAACATTATGAGGTTTTGCAAAGTAAGTCTACTGGGATAAAAAGCGAATAATTAAACCGTCATCCGTCGAAGTATAATGTGGATTACACAAATTAAAAAAAGTAATATGTTATGAGTTAAAAGAATAAACTTGTCCAGTGAACGTTTTAGTCTTAGATACTTGATGTTTTATTAGTTGTTATTGGTTTTGAACAAGCTGTCAGTAACTTGTGTCTCTTTTGTTGTGAGGGATGTAAAATACCCTGCCACGTCCGGTCTGTGTTTTTGTTGGTTTAATGCTATGTATCGATCTGATGAGTTAAGCCCTTTTCAACTGTGTTTTATAGTAAGTGGGAGAGTTAGCGCCTTCGAACATGCTTTACCCCACCACATTCTTTATGTGCCTGTAATTCAGTGGTTGTCGGTGATTCATGTCTGTTATACTGTATTTGTTTTTCGCAAATTGCTTTGTTATAAATTAGGCCGTTAGATATCTCGATTGAATTGTTTCATACTTTTCATGTCAGGGACTTTCAAAGAAGATTATACGGTATGTTTTTTTTTTCTAACTTTAGAAGGCCGTACGGTTGCCTATATTTGCTTACATCCACTTCATAGTTTTCTCATTGGCAATCATACCATGCACATCTCTTTAATTTTATATACCCTGCATTAATGGATACAACTATATATTCTTAATAAAATAATGGCTATTCTGTAATTACTTGATTACTGTATTCTGGACATTGTTTTTTTTTCTGTAATCAGTATAATTTACCCAATTCTTTAATTTTTGCACTTATTATTTATACTTTAGCACCCCATTATTCTCTATTCTTTATTTTTTTTTGCCCATTTTTCTCTATTCTTTATTTTTTTTTTTTGGCCCATTTTTCTCTATTCTTTATTATTTTTTTTTTTTGGCCCATTTTTCTCTATTCTTTATTTTTTGCCCATTATTCTCTATTTTGTAAACCTCATCCACACCCTCTGCAAGTGGGTGTAATGGTATACTAGTAGTTCTTATTTTTCTTAATATGTGCAGACTTCATGTCCATTTTTGCTGTTACGAAATCATTTAGGGATAAATGAAGTTTATTCTTCACATAGTCCCATATCAAATAAAAAAATACATTGGTTATATGCCAAAATGACATCAACCCATATACATTTTGTAAATGTACCTTACTGTATGTAATGAATTATAATTTAATTTATCACGGGTGCACTAAATATAAATAAAGATTGTGGTATGATCTCGAATGAGACTATCTTCCAGAGACGGTAAATGTATATATGCAGAGACTAAATGACTAGGGTGAAAGTAACTTAAGGTCACCATGCATACAGCCTTCAACAATGCATAACAAACCCCACTATAAAGTTCAAGACCCAGACATGACAAAATGTAGATAATGAGAGATCATTTACTATGTAGTCAATAGAATGATGTAAAATATAACTTCACAGGAGATTCACAAATTTCAAAAACATAATTTTATATGGAATTAAAAAAAAAATAAAATAAAAAGTAATTCTAGGCAAAAACAAAACCCAAACCTGTCAATTTAATGTTATTTGTATCATATAGCATGTACATGGTAGTACGAAAGGCAAATTTCTTGAATTTAAAATTCTCCTTGTAGATATTTAATTTAAAAATGAGGAGAAGGAGGATACTTTTATTTTTCAGAAAGAAGTGTTTGTTTTGGATCATTTACATTAGAAATTTGAATTTTCAACATTATCAATTAGCGTATTGTTATCCAAGATTTAAAATGCAACATTTCAGGAATAAATTTCATCCAGCACTATGAGTGGGTTATACATGTATATGTTAATACATCCCGAGTACAAAAGAGAACGGTGATATATGCACTTGTTAAGTTCTTGAATATTGTAAAATGATATTCGGATTAAACTTGGAAGGAGGGACGGGAAGTGGGAGTCAGGGAAGCGGGAGTCAGGACAGGGACCCTTGCAAGAGGGGCAGTAAAATAGGGATAATTCTGGGAAAAGTGTTGACCGATTTTCTTTTAAGAGAGGGAAGGGAAGTTGGACTTTTGGGAAGGAAATGGGAATCAGGGACCCCCTGTCCACCCCTCTGATAAAATACCCCCGCTGAGCTGGCCCCGATTATTTTGATCCCGAGGCTAAATTTAATACTATTAATACTGGAAATGATAAGCTGTTCATTTCAGATTATTTTGTTTTGAATGCAAAGGTCGAAGAATAGCAATTTCAATGAAGAGATGTATACAAACCCACCTTTTAATGGAAATGCTTTGGCTGGTCTTCGGTTTCAACATTTAATTATCATTCAAGGAGTTATTTCATAAATCAAACAAACACTCTCGTACAGCTAGGAATGTATGTCAAAACATCAAAACTGTCAACACATCTTCAAACAATGTACTTACGTTACTTCAATCAGACACTACAAATACTTATCAAATGACAAATGGCGCGAAATCATAGCGTGAATATTTTCGGAAGATATCGGTATTTTACTCCATTCTAACATTTATATATATAAGCTACTGCCGACTATTCTACATACAGTCTTCAATATATATATTGCGAAACATTGGTTAAAAGAAATTAAAAACCAATTGTTCAGAGCACAATTGAAGGTCTTTCCACATCAATTTTCTAAATTATTGATGAGAAGCTACTTCCGGTTTACTCAAAGTTACCATTGGCGTCCAAGCATAGGTTTCCTCATACTGATTTATTGAATTAATGTTTCTATATATTTATGCCTGAAATAAGGAAGATAATTGTCTATTACAGGTTTAAAAATGTCACTTCCGGTCTCACAGGATAGCTTTATTCACACTGAATCCAAAAATATATGGTTTCTATATATTTTTGTCTGTAATTAGGGAGATAATAGGTACTTCCGGTTTATTGAAGTTCACTTCCAGTATCAAATGATTAGTTTATGTATGCATTTTAAAAAATATATAGTTGTTAAAAACTTTTCCTGGAAGTAAGTGCAAAAATGGCTACTTCCGGTTTATTCAAGGTCACTTCTGGTTGATATTTTCAAGGTCATATGTCAATCAACAGTTTGCAAAAGACCCTATGGCTTTATCATGTACCAAGTAATAATCAATTAACCTCAAATTGAATCATTTCAGGGACAATAACTCCTATAAGATACCATTGGAATGTTGCAGACCAAATGTATCATATCTTAATCACAATTACGCAAACATTTTTCACTAGTTCTTTTATATGTATCTTTAAAAGTGCCAGAGGAGATCATGGAACAAAGAAAAGTCAAAATTTAGAATATGACCTTGACCTTTGACCTTGGCCTCAATTTTATTTAAATGAACCAAGGACATCAAATCAATATACCTTTGGTCTCTATCACTTACCATTCATGCTATACATTTATATATTCCTTATGTCAAATACAGAAGGGGAAATAAATCTCATATGGAGTTTTCGTATCGCTTCCTTTAAAATAGGACGAAAAATCCTGAGGATATAGCGAGCAATTTGGTAAAAATAAATTTGTCGCTTTCTTTTACGGTTACTGAGTAGATCTCATAACAAAGAAAACAAAGTTTGAGGAGATAACTCTAATAATAAAAAGTCTTCGACTAAACAGGGTCAGTCTCAAAATTGCAATAACTGTCTTCGACTAAACAAGGTCAGTCTCAAAAGTGCAATAACTGTTCGATATCATATGCACAAAATCTAAGCGACATCTTGCGAATCCAAAAAAAAAAAACAGGTTTTGAAATTTGGCGGAAGAAAAAAAAATAATAATCAGAACAAATACAATAGGTCTTTCCACAGAAAAGTGGAAAGACCTAATTATATTTTGTATTTGGTTATAGAAGAATATTATAACAGTTATTATTTTATTATAATAATAATAATAATAAAAAAAAACGAAACAATGTGAACAAAAACATGTATACATCCAATACAATTGCCAATTTTGTCTCTAATAGAAAAAAAAAAGTGTATTTATGTGTTTATTTAATTATTTATCAATTATTTTTGTATTTCGATTTCTTCTTATTGACTCTAGGCTTACCAAAGAGAAGTAATCCGTATATTATTTTGATACAATGAACACTACTGGACAACAATTCTATCGATGAACTAACATGATATAAAACGTACTTAACTCTACCGATCTACTGATCGATACTTAATCGTTCGTGGTAGCCAGTGTACTGAAGATGTACTGGACAACTGAAAAGGTCTTGACATTTTTTCTGGCGGTAAACTCAGGCATTTAAGAGTTGTTCAGTTTAAAATGACCGTTTCAGTAGTAAATTAATAGTATTATTTGATGTTGACAGCACACATACATATATATATGTAAAACTCAGATCGACGTCAGGTCCCTAATCGACGTCCGTTTCTCTAATCGACGTCAAAATCTGACGTCATAATGAAATAAGAATCAAAATCAACATCCAATTAGTTGACCCTCTAATCCACGTCTTTTTGTCGTTGTCAAATCGACGTCCAATACTTGGCTTTTCTAATATACGTCCTTTTCACAGACTTGGTTATATTCCTGATTTGATAAAGGAATTTTCCGAATACAATTGGTTGATGGAACCTAAAAGATCAAAATGTGCTTTAAAAAGATCTTGCAGATTTAAAATGATATGCTTTCCAACAATTGATTATACATCTTTATTCTGTCTATTGTTTGAGACTGTATATTGCTTATAGATGTCTTTCGTTTACCTTTATATTTGGGTTCCTGTTTCATTGTCATATATCCACTTGCCATTTATTTATATGAATATGATAGGAATAATACAACGTAAATCGAGTTGGTTAACTTCTTTCACCAAGATTAGAAGGTTGCATCTCCTTAAACGAAACTGATATTTTTCATATGAAGTCAGAGGATCATTAAATGAATGACTAGATATAGTAACCTTAAATGTCTTAAAGATTTCCAAAGGTTTTATGAATATATAGAAGATTGTGTACTGTATATAGTGGAAAATATTAGCAAGCAAAATCGAGATAATTGTGCAAATCATGATACAAGCATGAAAATTAGCACGAAGCATCATTATTATATACTTTTTAAGAAAAAAACTGCTGGCCATTAAAAGAAAAAATCATTTTATCAAGATGGCCATGGCCTTTTCCTAAAAGGGCTGTTGTTTTCTGTTCGAAAATACTTATTTTTCTAGAAAACTGTTTTTCCTTGACATTCTTTTAGTAAAAAATCGTCAGGTTTGGTGGCTACCTTCCTTACATGTGATGTTTATACAAGAAATGGATAGTTGACATGTCCAGGGTTTGTGCATGCGCGAAAATATTACAGAATCCACACAAAAGCCTTTAAACTATTGATTATATACTTAGTGTTTTTGAATTTTAAATGACATTATGAATTGATTTTATAACATTTTTTTAAGGTTATGATACACATGCGTTTAACAATTTCGCGCATGCGCAAACCATTTTTATATATAAAGAGCGAGTTGCACGCACTACCACGGCATACTGGTGTAAATCTCTGCCGATTATAAACAAGGCATGGGGTCCATTGTAAGCTTTTATTTTAATATCTCCCAAATACTTTATGGTTTGCCACTTAGTTAAAGCCATAAAGTCGTACCTGAATCGACAGGATGTGCCAACGCGGGAAAGCCGAGCAAAGGAGGAATGGGCTTTAATCCTCCGGATGGTGTACAGATCGCACGGGAGTTAAATGGTAGTGGATTAACGATCGGGCTGGGTGTAGGTACAACATCAACGAACCCAGTCGAATCTCATACAATAAAGTGCAGTTTCAGGTGGTACACGCAAAAGGATAATCCCTCGGCCTGTTAACAGTATTTTCCAAATATTTCTAATTTTCTACAGTGACTTTTAGAAAAGGGTTCATTTTGATTTCTGTTTTGCAATTATTGTTGTTATTGTTAGAGTTTATATTTGATTTGTTTTAAATTTTTACAATGGCGAAAAGAATTAGTCTGTCATCAGTCTCAACAGATAGTAGGGAAACTGAATGGTCAAAGTGTTGTTTGTGTCAGGAAGACACAATTGAAACGTTAAAATCAACTGATGATGGGTATAAAATGTTGGCTACAAACATTCCTAAGTTTCACGAAATGAATAGCTTACCTATAACACTAGATGTTAAAAGGTTAAACAACGGTTCGCGAATTGAAAGCACTTTAACAATAAATGAGGCAAAATACGTTCCAAGTTGCCGAATTGAATTTAACAACACCAAACTGAAACGTGCCGAACAACGATACGAGTCAAAGAAATCAACAAAAAGTGAAACTGGTTGTTCACCTAAGTACTTTCGCCGTCCAGTTGATCATTCAGATACAAAATTAAAACAAGATATTGTCAAGTGTGTTTTATGTGAATAAGAGGCTCCCCTTTCGTCGCTCAGGAAAGCAATGACCATGAAGCTGAATGATAGATTAAAAAGTTGTGCTGAAACTCTCCAGGACAAACAGTTATTGGCTAAATCAAGTACTGGGGATGTGATAGCGCAAGATTTGAAATACCATCCCGCTTGTCTTGTAGTTCTATATATTGAAGAAAGAGCCGTTAAGAAAAAGACAGAAGAACAGACAAAAATTGATATCGATGCAGAAAATGAAGCAGGAGATGTTGCCTTGGCCGAATTGGTTGATTATATATCGAGACGCAAAGAAAAAGTGATGGGGCCAATGCAGATATGTATGAAAGAATAGTTCAGCAGTTGAGTAAAGATTCACTTCCAATACACAGGACACGACTCAAAGAAATGCTACTTGCAAAGATGCCAGATCTTCAAGCATACTCTAAAGGTAGGGAGATATTGTTGGTTTTTGAAAAAAGATGTTGGTCCAAAAATAGCATTGACATGTAATTACGACGACACCATACATATCAGAAAAACGGCAGAAATGTTTCGAAAACACATTCAGGAATACAAGACAAAATTTTCTGGTTCATTTTCTATCGAAGACATTTAATCAAGCGTCCCCCATTACTGCTTGAACTAGTGTGCATGATTGAACATGGCCCTGATATTCAATCCCAATTAGAGAACAGTGTATGCAAGTCTGATTTAGCCATTGCTCAGCTGCTAATGTACATCTATCATGCAAAAACACCGAAAATATCAGAACAACAGCGGCATGCAGTAGATCGTGAACCCACCTTTTGTATCTATATCGATCTTTTAATTTTTGCAAGGACCAGGAAGCGTCAATTGATCGATACCTTATTTTAGTATAGTTTATGTATTTCATATCACCGGGTATTAGAAGTATCAACTCAACTAGGAGAGGCTGTGGTTGAACGCTTTTTGTCCGAAGGTTTAGTATGTCCACCTGTTTAAAAAATAAAGCTTTTCACTACAGCTGCTGTTGACAATATTGATCACAACCCTAGTTTAACAACTGTAAAACCATCCTTTCATGGGACGGGAATTTCTATTTTTCAGCACCTGTCAAATGACAATGGTGGGATTGAACGTGGAGACTTAATACTGGGAAATAGACCAAGTTCAAGGCAAGTATCTTCTCTTTCAGATACATACGCCAATATTAGACATGCCTACTTAAAGACTAAACCTACACCTCTAAATACCGCTAATAGCATACTCAAATTACCAGATAATGATTATCTTGATGAATGCCTCCAGTGTGAATATGAATGGCTAAACGTAGTTCATCTAACAGACGAGGATTTAGGTTTCAAAAACATATCTTGGTTGTCATTTCATTCCTCTAAACATCGAGGCCCTTCTGTTCAAGTAAGTTTAACTTCTTTGATGCCACTGTTTGACGAACAGGCCCATTCAGCAGTTGCAATGATCAAGCATTCTATGGATATGGTGAAAGAGGTGGTTAACTTTCTTAATCCAGGACAAACACCAATTATAACTGCAGATCAGCCACTTTTTGTTTTCGCAAAGCAAATTCAGTGGGAATGGCCAGATTTGTACGGAGAAGATAAGTTTATCATCATGTTTGGTGGATTGCACATTGAAATTGCTTGTTTTAAAATTCTGGGTGACATTTTGCGTGATAGTGGATGGACAAATGCCCTCACTGAAGCCAATATTGCAACACCTGGAACGTCAGATTCCTTCCTTGTATGTTTAAATGTACCTAGGACTAGAAACGCGCATCGTATAACTGCATGTGTTTTGTTTGAATTGTTAATGTCACTTATGAAAGCATAAACGCAGAAAATATAGCTGATGACTCTGTGACGTTTGATAATTTGAATGACTGGTGTAAGGAAAGAGAGTCATCTCGACGACCACAGTTTAATTTCTGGCGTTCAATTTTGAATTTAGAACTTCTTGTGTTTTCGGTAGTACGATCATTTCGTGAGTCAGATTTCGTACTTTACAAACAGTCCATATCAATAATAATACCGCATTTTTTTTTTTATCTTGATCGTGTAAATTATCCGATCCATCTCCGAGATATGGCTTCTCTTCACGAACATCACCCACAGGTGGCAATGGAATTTGCAAATGCAGCGGCCTTATGATGCTTTTCCGCCTACCAGAGGTGCTCTTCTGGAACACACCAAAAAGAGCAGTATATCATGGCGGACATGTTTGGGCTCAAACGGATATATGCATTCAACAAGTACCAAGTCCTTAACACTGGGTTGGATGAAAGAAAAAGACAATGACAGTTGGAAACCAAAATGGACTTCATTGCCTGTCGTCGTATCCCCGTGTCAGAAACTTTTGAAATGCGGATGTAAGAAATAAGCTGTGTGGGTAACTGTAATGCTACCGTTGTAGCCTTCCTTGTACGGGCTTATGTCATGCAACTGTCTGTTAGATAAATATTAGATAAAGCAACCTGTCTTTCTAAACAAATTAGGCATTTGCACTGAACAAAGTAACTGATATCTCTTGTTAAGTTGATGGAAATGATAGAAAATGACATTTTCGCCGTTTTTACCGCCATTTTGGAACCGGAAGTTTCTTTTTATCTTCATTAATGTATTGTATCGTCAAACTTTATGAACTGTACGTTACTTTTTTATGAAAACTTACATTGGATTATACCTACAACACAGCTTTGAAAAGATTCACGAAATGTAGCTAATTTGAAATGACTCCATTTTCAAAATGAGCGGTGGCCATCTTGAAAAAAATAAAATTTTGTATGGCCAGCAGCTGTTTTTCCCTTAAGTTAACATTTAGTCAACCTTTATACCAAATGTCATGCTTGTATCACGTTTTGCACAATTATTTGCATAATATCTCCCAAAAATAACAACGCAGTGATCTTTACTGTTTCAAACAAATACAATCGAATGTTGTTTTTCATATAAAATATCTTACCAAATATTATGCCTTTAAATGTGTTCAGAGTCTAGAAACAGTAATATAGAGTTAAAATGTCAAAATAAACAAAATACATTCATCCATGCGCTTTTTATGTTATTTTAAAGAACTTTATAAGTTACTGGTTACTGTAAACATATTCAATTATAAACTCCTCATGTTTTAACTCTAGTTTAAACAAGTAAGAAGTATTCAGGTAATTTATAAACTGGGATTAAAAGTTACTTGACAGCTGACTCACTCAAAACTGAATAAAGTCTGAAGTCGACTAATCCAAAATTTGAAATCAAGTACAGAGGAGGCATGTCATTCTAAACACCGCAAACAAATTTAACTTATATCATCGGTCGCGATAATAATGTATCATGAATTGCAAATTATTCATTGTGTGAAGCAATACAAACAAATAAGTTTCTGAAAACAAATTTGAAAACTATTATTAATGGATTTGCAAAATGTTTTAAACAAATGTGTAATATTTATCGTTAGATGGTAGATGGTAGACAATTACTTTATCATGTTTATTACACTATAGTATCATTGTAAAAAATAAAAACTACAACCAATATTTTTTTCATTTTTTTCACATACAATATAAGCTATGTTTAAGATCGTGCGTTTTGGTTGATAGGTTTATAGTAGTTAGTTTATCAAATACCAAGTATTGATTCTAATTGTAATATGACTAATTGTCATTCATATGTTCATACTAAATCATATGCTAAAAGTACGTGATAGTGCAATCTGTAGTTTTATTTGCATAATTAAATTAACCTTTTTACTCATTCATCTATTCTGAAATTAATTTTTATGTAATGTGCTAGTATTTATAGGCATTTAATCAAATAGATAAAAACAAATTCATAGTTTATTTGTTGCTCACTGTTTTATGCCACACGCTGATCTGTAGTTGGTAATTACATCTACGTCCTTTTGTCTGTTGTAAATAGTTGTCTCATTGGTAATAAAAACCGAATCTTCATATTTTTGTATGATTTTTAAAAACAGCCGGTACAGTTGCAGATAATAAAACAATGTCACAAACATTGTCAACTTTCAGATAATTTAAATAAAATGTCTATTTTATATACAAAATATAGTTTGTGTTTTTCAGTTAATGCATTGCGAATAAAGGTGATTGCGTGTTTACCTTAAAGCAACAGCAACACATTATAACACATATAAATCAATTTTCCGCCTGTTTTTTTACGTTTGTTGACTTGTGGTTCTGTGTCACTATTGTCCAAGGTTTGGGTAGAATTGATCGCACACAACCATGTCCAATCAGTTTACAATTTTGAAAAAAATTCAAAGTCCTGAGCCTAAAATTTTGTGAATGTGTGTTGGTTGCTGTCCTAAAAATATGTTTATCGTTTAATTGCGTAGTTTAAATCGATATAAAATAAGAAGATGTGTCAAAATTGCAAATTAGACAATTATCCGCCAAAGTTCAAAATGAAAACAAGGCTACCGCACGTCCGAAGCGCTTTTCTTGATTGATCTTCACTAGGAACGCTCAAAGCCGAATATTTGAGACAAATGATTGTACGAACCGACTCAGTTGGAGAGCTATATGACAAAAAAGGACCACAAAAAAATAGCCAATTCCATCTACGGTCAACTTTCCTGAGGGGGTTACAACCTTAGTTTCTCTACTAATTTATAAATTATAGAAACGTTGTTTATAAATCAAGTTTGTACCAAAGTACTCAATACTGTCCTCGGGCACAGATAGTTCACCAGCAGCGGTGTCGACTAATGCTGTACAAAATAAAAACAACACTTCTTATACCGTATAGTCAGCTATTAAAGTAGGCTGAAAAAACAATTGTGCAATAATTCAAACGACTTGTGCGAATACAAATTGCAAACACAAATAGTACATGAACCAACTACAACTACTGAATTGCAAGCTCCTGACTTGGAACAGGCACGTAAATAATGTGACTGGGTTATACATGTTTGTGATATCTCAACACCTCCTCAACTTGTAATTATGGTGGGGCTTTTTTCGCATTACAATAGCATGAATAGGTTCCCAATTTGTGATAATATGGCCTTCAATAACTTATGGTCCTAATTGATTGTTGAAGGCTGTACAGTGAACTAAAACTGCATATGTTCATTACTACTGGTCTTTAGATGCAATCGTACTACATCTCCTTGTTTTTTTTGCATTAAAAACATTGAGGTAAAACACGTCGTTTTTAACAAAAAAAAAAAAAAGGTTTGTTAATTTTGCTGAATATTGCAAAACAGATAAAATGCCAATTTGATTTGATTAGGTATGTACCGTCACTCAGTTTTTAAACAGACGAATACTCAAGAAAACAAGTTTGGTTAATCATAATACTACATATTACTGTGTCGGCAACACAGTTTTTATGAATTCATATTTTCAAGGAAATCCTAATTTAGTTTAAAAGTTGGTCGTAGATTTATAGGTTTCATAACGAGTGAGAATTTGTATCACAAAATGAAAAATGATTTACCCTCATTCATTCATAATAAAAATGAAAATAAACTAGTAAATATGCATGATAATGTGATATCAATATCATATGATAAAATGTCATTTCAATTCATAATGTATTGTGCTCTATTTATACCATAGGTAATGCTTCTGGAAAGACATACTTTCATTTTCCATTTATGACATTTAAATCGGCTTCTGACTGAAGGATTGCCTTAAAAAAGAAAAATAGCAGTATTTTTGAAATAAAAGTAACAGTATAATGATAATTATCTTGACAGGGCTACAAAATGTGGATTTGATTTAAAAAAATAAAAACACATTTTGCCTACGTTACAACAAGTAGGACAAACGGTTAGGACTGCATCCTACTGAAGTGAGATGAAAAGGTTTGAAGCACTTCTATCAATATTTATAATTCTTATATGACATGTGTTATATAAATATTTTTAACATTAGATTACAGAATTGAAATATAATTATTTATCTATTGATGATTATGTATTAATTATAGAGATAACATAATGCATTGTAAGGTTTACCTTCTAGAACAATGTATAATACTTCAGATGCACGATATTTCCATTCTATAGGAAATCCAATTCACTAGGTATTATTTGAGGTTGTCACCAAGCATATTCTAATATATATGGAAGACTCGGATCCACGTCTGGTCTCTAATCGACGTCCGTTCCTCTAATCGACGTCCAATTCTGACGTCATAATGAAATAAGAATAAAATCAACATCAAATTATATGACCCTCTAATCGACGTCTTTTTGTCGTTATCAAATCGACGTCCAATATTTGGCTTCTCTAATAGACGTTCTTTTACAGACTTGATCTTGCAGAATTCAAATGATAATACTTTCAACAATTGACTATACTTCTTTATTTTGTCTATTGTTAGATACTGTATAATGCCCTAGATGTCAGGCGGTTATCTTTATATTTGGGTTTCTGTCTCATTGTCTTATATCCACATTTCATTTATTTATATGAATATGAAAGGAATAAAAAACATAGATCGAGCGGATTAACTTCTTTCACCAATATAGTATATGCATGTACATGTAATATGATGTCGGTGTTTGTCTTATTGTCAATTACTAATTCTTGTCCTTTGATGTTTATTAAGTTGATTATTTTGGACAGGATGTTGCGTATTTTGTCGGTCCTTCTTACATACGTCAAATATGTCTTTATGATTTATAAAGTATATGAAGAAACATGAAAACAATTAATTTCTTCAAGCAGCTTTACACAAAGACAAAATAATAAAAATAATATAAAAAAGATCAAACTCAGAACAATTAATCAAATGATATAAAAAGACATGGATGAGAGGAGACTCCAATCGATCGAACGTCGTTTTGGAAATAGCTGGCGTCACATTGGACGTCGATTAGAGGTTAAAACTATTGGACACTGATTTGAGAACGTGACTTTACATTGGACGGACGTCGATTAGAGACCGGTCTTCGATCTGTGTCTAACATATAAATATGAATACATAGTGACTGTATTCTAAAAATGGCATCCCACAGGTACACTTATCAAATGAGTAGATTGTCGTCCCTGTTCACTTAGAATACATTATGTATTGTAATTTGTTGTCCTTGTTTACTACATATAACATGAGAAGGTCCAATCTCCTTGAATGAAACTGATTTTTATCAGATGGAGTCAGAAGATCATTAAATTAATGACTAGAGACAGTCACCTTGATTGTAAAAAAAACGACTTTGTTTTCATAAAGATTTGCAAAGGTCTTACGAATATATAGATGAGTATGTGATGAATAACAAGTAAGTGCCTTTTAATATTTACAAAAAATTGAATCTTTGTTTTCGTATACAATAACAAAGATCTTACAAAACGCTATGTTTTTAAAATAGTCAAGCGTCTAAAAACAGTAACATAGAGTTAAAATGTCAACATAAACAAAATTCATTCATCCATACGCTTTTGTATTAATTAAAGAAATTCTTGGGCCTTATTTCGAACCAATTCAACATCATTCAACAAGGGCATGTGTTAAGTGTTCATAAAGTGATTTTATTTATTTGATTTTCAACTTTTATTGAATACAAAATTTTTTTTTTTTTTGGTGATATTTTTTACAAAATTATACATATTGGAATCTTTTGATATACACAAGAGCGGAAACCAGTAGTTTTATACACAAATAATGCACGCATAAAAATATAAATATATTGTTTACATTGTTTGTCAGCTGACAAAATCTTCATTTACTTTTGTACAGAGTTAAAACTACAAAAACAACGATTCAGTGCCTTATGTTAATGGTAAATTTCATTGGGAACTACTTACCGGACAAAATCTTTCTTTTTGCCGACTAATTATGCAGTAACGGGTGGATACTTAAGGAGACCTTTCAAGTTTAGACTGTTGGAACAGTATTCTTAAACTGTTAAACATTCACTGTTCTATTTTCTAAATATTAATAAAATTCTATGCCATGTATTTTTAAAAAGATCGAATAAAAATTCCAGCCATCGCGGAAAGCTTCGTTTATAGTAAAATTTACCCCTTAAAAAGTCAAATAGAGTAGACATGAATCTGATGTTCAATAGTTGTAGTTTGTTGATGTGGTTGATAAGTGTTTCTCGTTTCTCGTTTTTTATATAGATTAGACCGTTGGTTTTCCCGTTTGAATGGTTTTACACTAGTAATTTTTGGGGCCCTTTATAGCTTGCTGTTCGGTGTGAGCCAAGGCTTCGTGCTGAAGACCGTACTTTGACCTATAATGGTTAACTTTTATAAATTTTGACCTGGATGGAGAGTTATCTCATTGACACTCATACCACATCTTCTTACATCTATTTGATGTGAAAGGAAACTTTGAAACAAATGTCTACGGGAAACCTGGCTATGATTTCATTGCAATTGCAAAATGGGTATATTTGATATAAAAACATCGACAAATGGATCTTTTTCCATATTTAAAATTGATGGAGGATGCTAAAATCGTACCACGAGATCTAAACGTTTTGTATACAGCCCCTAAGCTGTCGTTTCTCCTTTGGAACAAGTAGTGATATTGTGTTCATTCGTATGAGTTTGTATGTCTCTTTGGTATCTTTCGAAACTTTCATAATCATCTAATCATTGTTGGTGTCCCGTTTTCTTAGATACAATAATTACAGTTCTGATATTTCTTGTAAAACACTCATTCGGGTTGTACTGAGTTCTACTGTTGGAAATTCTTGCAACCTCGATATCACATTCTTGAAATTAACGCAATACCTCTAATCCGAACAAAGACAAACATGTATTATAATAGATTTGCAAATTGTTTTAACAAATTTGTAATATTGATCGCTAGATTGTAGACAATTACTTTATTACACTATACATGCTATTATAGTATCATTATAAAAAATAAACAACAAACAATCATTTTCATTTTTTTCACATACAATATCAGCTATATTTAAAATCGTACGTTTTGGTTGATTTGTTTATAGTAGTTTGTTTATCAAATACAAAGTATTGATTTTGATTGTAATTTGAATAACAATTATTTATATTTTCATACTAAATCATGTGTTAAAAGTACGTGGTCGGGTAATCTGTTCTTTTTTTTTTTTGTGAAATCAAATTAACCTTTTTACTCATTAATCTATACTGCAATTAATTTGTCTGTAATGCACTGCTATTTACAAGCATGAAGGCAAATAGATATAATCAAAATTTTCTATTTTGTAAAAATATTTCCTTTCTCTATTTGAACTGTACACGTAAAACTAACAACAAAATTATTTCCATTTACCTGTGTTTAAAATAATTGCAAATGACTGATATTTTTTGTTCAAGCATATTGTTTTTCTTAAATTGTTTAACATTTCACAGCGGTATAACATGTTAATTTCATTATTCTTCCCTTAGTTTATTTATTTTGCATATACATTGTATCATAGATCAAATTTATTTATTCAGTGTATGTTCACTGGTGTTAATATGTCTTTTGATTGAGTTAAGCCGTTTTAATTGATATTTTATAGTGTGTCTTTCTATGTTGTGATGTTACACTATTGTTTCAGATAAGGGTGAAGGTTTGGTACCATTAAAACGTTTAAACCCGGTGCAATTATTTGCACCTGTCCTAAGTCAGGAATCTGATGTTTAGTAGTTGTCGTTTGTTGATGTGGTTCATAAGTGTTTCTCGTTTCTCGTTTTTATATAGATTAGACCTTTGGTTTTCCCGTTTGACTGATTTTACACTAGTAATTTTGGGGCCCTTTATAGCTTGCTGTTCGGTGTGAGCCAAGGCTCCGTGTTGAAACCGTACTGTGACCTATAATGGTTTACTTTTATAAATTTTGACATGGATGGAGAGTTGTCTCATTGGCACTCATACCATATCTTCTTACATCTATAAATGTATATAATTACAGTCGGTTCAATTGCAGATATGTATACTATTTCACAAACATTGTCCCAAGTCAGGAGCCTGAAATTCAGTGGTTGTCGTTTGTTGCTGTGTTACATATTTGTTTCGTGGACAGTTGTCTCATTGACAATCATACATTTGTACCACATCTTCTTTTTTATAGTTCATTTTTTGCTCAATGTTGAATGTAAGACGGTGAATTATAGTTGGTTGCATCTACCTCATTTAGTCAAATTGAATAGTGACTCGTTGGCAATCATACCGATTTTTTTTGATATCATATAGTTTGAAATTACATTCTGTACAATTTCAAATGTGCATACTATTTAACAAACATTGTACAAACTAACAGATAATGTAAACAGAATAGCATTTAAATTGAAAATCAATATTGAGTGATATTCAGTGAATGCATTGCGAATAAAGGTGATTTTGGGTACACATTAATGCAACAGGTAAGGGTGAGCAATCAACACCTTTTTAATTCGTTTACAGTCTTAACAAGTACCCGGCCACGTCCACTCTGTGTTTTTGTTAGATGTATTTCTATTTGTATCAATCTGATGAGTTAAGCCTTTTTCAACTGATTTTCACAGTTCGTTCTTATTTTGTAATGTTACACCACTGTCCCAGGTTAAAGGGAGGGTTGGGATCCCGCTAACATGTTTAACCCCGCCACATTTTGTATATATGTGCCTGTCCCAAGTCAGGAACCTGTAATTCAGTGGTTGTCGTTTGTTGCTGTGTTACATATTTGTTTTTCGTTCATTTTTTTTTTTGTACATTAATAAGGCCGTTAGTTTTTTCTTTTGAATTGTTTTACATTTGTCATTTCGGGGCCTTTTATAGCTGACAATGCGGTATGGGCTTTGCTCATTGTTGAAGGACGTACGGTAACATATTGTTGTTGTTAATTTCTGTGTCATTTGGTCTATTGTGAAGAGTTGTCTCATTGGCAATCATACCATATCTTCGTTTTATATTTAAGTGTGTAATTTAAATTCTTCCATTTGTATTTAGTTAATTGTTTAGCCTAAATATGTATAAAAATGAGAGGAGATGATTCCAAAGGACACAACTATCTATAAGATTTCATGCTGTGTAGTCACCTTTAAACATGAAAAATGTAAAATTTCATAAATGAAAGAAAAATAACGGCTTTATTCATACCAATGCATTATTTACAAAAAAAAAAAAACAAAAACAAAAACAAAAACAAGAGTTACAACCATTGACAACCAAGGAACAGACTCTTGACTTGGAACAGGCACACAAAGAGTGTAGTGCGGTTGGATATGTTTGTGATCTATTTACCCTATTTACTATATACATCAATAAACAAAGTGCAATTAGTAAAAATAAAAATCACCGCTTGAACGCAGTTTGGGTTAAATTGGAAATATGTTATAATAACTGCAATCAAAACTATTTACCAACACAATGCAAACATACAGGTTCACCCTTTATGCCTTAACATCAGTCGATTCATGTATTGAAACTTACTTCCCAATGAACTGAAGTTCATTTAGTTAGATTAGGCAAGGAGAATATTTTACCTGTATTTGAATAATCTAAGATAAGAGGGATGTGTTAGAAAATTTTGTACAGTCATTCTTCTTTTGAATATATTTTTAACAAAATACAAAAATAGAATCTTGATTTTCTTGTTATAGTTTTCTAAAGTCTACTCTCACTTTATTTGAAATTGTTAAAAGTCTACATTAATAGACGATCAAATAATAATTTGCCTACTTATCAAGTTTTTTTTCTTTTAAAAGTTTTAGTTTAAAACCATTGAAGAGGATATCTTGTTCAAGGAATACGAAGCATAAATATATTAAACATTTTCTTTTTCTTAATCATTTTACTGGGTTCCAAAAAATAAAACAAGTTGGCTAAAGGGCACATGTTTTTGCAATCATGCAACCACTCCCTATTTTATATAAAACCATATCTTGTTTTTATGATTTTTTTTTTTTTTTTTTGAGGTAACAGTGTTGCTTGATTACCATCTTTTGGCTAATCACCCTTTGATGGGCTAGCACTTTTAAAATATTGCTTATTCAAGAACAGAGCTATAAACTTATGTTATGTTTTATTTAGATAAGAAAATATATTAATAAATAAAGCTATTAAAGGGACACTAGCTACGAGATATATAAAAAATCTAAAATATGATTTTTTTTTTTGTTTAATCATTAATGAAAGTGAAATAGTGAAAAAAAATATATCGCTTTTAGCAGCCAGTATGGTTCAGTTTTGTTAAAATAAGCTAAGAAACATTGATGATGAATCATTCACTTGCAAGTGAATAATTCGACCTCAGTGAACCCGTATTCATGTGAACTTCAATTTAACCTCTTAGCTAGAGATGGATACTGCATGCTTTGTTCGTGTTCAATTATTTAAAGGAAAGGAATGTCAACATTGAAAGTGAAACAAAAGTAAATCATTTGATTGACTGATTCAATCCAAAAAAAAAAAAAAAAAATTCTTATTCAGGTAAAAATAATGATTAACATATATTTTGATCTATAATATGAAATTAAACAGACCTATAAAAATCCAAATGCACGAGTCTGATATCTATTTATATCTATATTTATGTTTATCTCCCTTATTTGGCAATCGGGGTATTCGGCAGTTAATTAGATGGCGTCTAGACTAAAATATACACGAAACGAAGCTACATATTTTCGAGCCCATGTCCGGTATATTGTTTATTTTACACTTTTTATAATTTGGATGAATGTTTTACATTGTTATAAATCAAATATGAGAATTTGAGTCAAATCGGTGAACATGAATTTGACAGCTAGTGCCCTTTAAGTTAACAGAAACATACGTGTATAATTTTGTATTTTATTGCATTCCTTTCCCAAATACGAACATTAATTTGGCAGTGGATATGTCGTGTACAAGTTGCAATTTTGTAAATGTTATGACATGTACAGAAATTTTGTATATGTTTTAACGCTTAGAATGCACAAATACAAGTTATAAGATGTACAGAAGTACCTCGTATTAAAAACGCATAATACCAAAATAAGCCGTGAAGCAATACCGATATATCTTAAACTTTGTGATCACTGTGCTATATAGAAAAAAAAAAAAAAAACATAATCAGCTTTTGATTATTGTTCTTTATTATTCATTAAATTTCAAATGTATATTCTGCTTTATCTAAATTTATTTTCAAATTTTGTACAAGTTAAAACCATTTCTAAGCAATATTTTGTACATGTTATAACATCTTCGAGGTACTTTTGTACATGTTATAACTTGTATTTTTGCATTGTACAAGTTATAACATGTACAATATTTCTGTACATGTTATAACATGTACAAAATTGCAACTTGTAAACGACAGATATAAAGGTGTTGAAAAGGTGTGAAGATATGATAAGGCAATGACAATGAGTGAAAGTATGATATATTTTTTTTTTGCTATGAGTGATGCTTTTTGTGAATTTGAGACAAAGTCTCTTCTAAATTTTATTGTCGATTATTTTCAAACAAAGAATTTTTAGTCTGTTGGATGTTCAACAGTTAAACTTTCCTTGTAAATAGAAAAATTGACTATACGTATAATAGATGAATTATAACATCATTTCATGCATGAGCTTTGTCATTAAACACTTAAATAAACTGACAAATATACAAATATGCAACCAAGCTTTTTCTATATTTCATAATATGTAGGTATTAAAGAAACTCTAATTGATATTTTTAACTTCATGCCAACCAGTATATGTTACTTATATATTTCAACTAACATACAATGCATGACAATATAGACAAATACTAACTTAATCCTCATTTTAGTCAAAAAGCAATTTGTAGTGAAGTTTGGTAATCCCATCAGATAATTATTATCAATTGTTGTCATTCAATCGGTATAATTATCAAATACGTCATTTTTTTAATAATGACAATTCAGAACATGATGTAATCATGAGCTTATATACTTTTGTTTTCATTCAGTTTAATAGTTACAATTAAGCAGCCAGAAAAATAAGAATGATTTTTAAATCCTCCATTATATAAAAATGTTTCATAACAGAGTGATAATAATAATAGTCATTTTTTGTTAGTGCAAGCCTAATAAAATTGTTGATATCAGCAGAATAATTTTTCCAAATTCAGAAGTATTTGTTGAATGAAATTGGAAAGACTGGTTATTCCGTAAAATTATATATCATGATTTTAGTATCAGCTGAGCTGGTCATGGTTACCCAAGTTGACGTTATTATTTTAATTAATGTTGCTCCATCAATAGTTTTCTATGTTGTGGTTGGTATACGGTTGTTTGTCTTTTGGTAGTTTCTCGTTTTTTGTCTCGGCATTGTCTGTTTAATAGCACCAAAGTATAGATAGGAGGCCAATGAAATGTGTACAGTTTTGTGCATCTTATATAGAATTACATCTTATTTTTGGTGAGAAATGGCCCATTTATCATGATGGGGAAAACTTCTTTTTTATGGGGGTTAAATATCACAAATTTTGTAAAACATCTTTTTGCGCTAGGATTTTTTTCTGAAAACTGATTCATTAGTTTAACATTCTACTCCAAATTGATTCCTAGTATCAAAAATTGATTTCTGAGAAATGTATGGGGAAAATTAAAAAATCACAAATTTCAAGAGACTACTTTTTAGATTGTAATAAAACCTGATTCATAGGTTCAATTTGCTATTCCAAATCGATCCCAAGTGTTTAAGGAATAGATTTAATAAATGCCCTTTTTTGCCAAATAATATTCAGTTATTTAAAGCTGAAAAGTATATCTAGCCCATGATTATATTCGAAAATTATGGTCCCTTATATGTTGAGAATAGCGGCTCAAAAAAGTCCACGAAAAATGTGTTCAAGTAAGATAATTCAACGTGATATGATTAAAAATAATAGAAAAATAGAAAAAAAAAAGCTGTCCTGAATGTGTATGTATGTATGTATGAATGGACGAATGTGTGTGTGATGAAGTGTGTGTGTGTGTGTGTGTGTGTGTGTGTGTGTGTGTGTGTGTGTGTGTGTGTGTCATTGTAGCATTATAGCTTTTTCTGAATTGTTATTAATTCAAACAAAACACAAATGATATGCTGAATATATAACTTTTAATTTGAAGATGTCAAATAAAGAAATAATTACTTTAAAAAGGCTATGTTTAAAATTGAAATGCCAAAAAATATAAATGTGGGAAACTAGATTCCACTTTACAGAAGTATCACCTATAATGCATTCATACGCCTTTCCTGTCTAGAAATATCAAAATGGGTTCAATACTAATGCATACGGCAAGATCAAATAACATTCAAGAAAGAATATTGCGCTTTTAGGAATTCTAAATACTTCTCGAAAGTTTGTTATACTGGTATGTGATGATCTATCTGAATAAATATTGTTTACATCTAAACTAAATTGATTTCGTTGTTGATTGCAATTGCAATCGTAGTTCTAATCATCTCTTCACTTCAAATGATTATCCGGCTGAATGTCGCTGAAATTATCGACGCAAACATCATTTAAGTTTACAGAAGTTTTGCATGCCATGATGATGAGTAGAATAGCATGTTTTTTTTTTTTTGGGACATTCATTCTAGAACCTTCTGTTATCTTTAAGGGAATAGTTTTACCTAGAACATTATGGAAATACACCTTCACGTAACGTTTTTTAAAGATTTAGGTCCAATTTAATGAAACTCATAAATATGATACTAGCAATTTGTAAATTTGACATGATTTGCGGAATATAACCAAAATTAAATTAAGAAATAACTAAGAAAACTAAGGTTGCAATTCTCTTTGGCAAAGTTGACCTTGTATGAATTTGGAATTTCTTTTTCTGTTAATAAGGAGATAAAACTCATAATGAATTAATGTAATTTAGCCAAAACAATAAAATCTGTTTGAATTCGATGACGATGACGACGACGATGACATTGACGATGGTTCTGCTGATGATGATTGTTATTTTTGATCATTTTGTTTTGTATTTTTACAGCAAACTTGAGTTTACAACAATACAGATGGGTGCAGTCCTAACCTTGACACTAGTTAACTTAAAGCAGTCCTTAAGACTGCTCTATAGGTTAACTTGGGAACAATTTAGCAGACCTGTAAGTTTATCCCTAGCAGACCAGACCTCATGTCTACTTTTTTAGGACTGCTGCAGACCAGACCCGAGGACAAGTTTGATAGAGCAGACCTGTTCACAGGACAGGTCAGTTAGACCAGACTAGACCTGCGGACAGGTCTGCTTGACCAGACCAGACCTGTGGGCAGGTCTGCTTGACCGGACCAGACCAGACCTGTGGACAAGTTTGCTATTTCACAGAGCAATCCTGTCAGTCATGGGGACAGGTCTGCTTTTTAATCGTTCCTCATGAATATATTTTATCCACGTTGATACATACATGTATCTGTAATTATTACAATTTGTAACCCATTAAACAATATACTGAATGTTTTGACTTCTAACCATTCAGTTTTGTTTTCAATTATTCTTGAAGTTATTTAATTGATTGATACTAGTAATGATCAGTAATTAGTTGATTAGTTTTCTCTGTAAACATATAAATGTTTGCAATTCTTCACCTTTTCAATGGTAACTTGCTTTACTAGCTTACTTCAATGTATAAGCTAGTGTGTACATTGACCTGCAATTGGTCTTAACATGCTAAACATACTAAATGGATAGTTGACTCGTTAACACAATTATAGCAATGAAACAACATCTCATTATGTGTATATAGCCTGCATGGACTATATTGGTATTTTTTTTCTATAAAATTGTTCACAAACAGAATCCAACAACATCAGGTGATACTACACAAACATTACTAGCATTTAGATTAAGCCAAATAAATTTAAATGTGTGTCTTTAAAAAAAAAACATACATGTACATGAGTAGGGTAGGTAGGGATTTCTTTTTATTTTACCTTTTTTTTTACATTGAGAGAAATTCTTGACTTTAACAGTGCTAATTAGAAAATGACAAAAACAACTTTAAGGTCTAGGTTATTTCTAAGCTTAAAAAATAGGGATGGTCATTTAGCCTTTAGGTGGGGAAACTGGAAACTCATATTTTTCTTTTATTTGGCTTTTGAAATTTGAAATTCTGAATGTCAGTTTAATTCCCAGCCGTTACCTTTATTCTGCATTATTAATGTTTAATATTTTCAGATTGGACAATGTTGAAAGTGCTGCAGTTTCTTTTATGCCCCACAGGGGCATTATGTTTTTTGGTCTATACTTCAGTACGTCGGTCTGTCTGTTCTCTTCAGGTTAAAGTTTTTGTTCTCTTTGGTATGAGCTATCTACTTTTAATGCCAAATTAGAGTTTTGACCCCAATTTCACTGTCCACTGAACATAGAAAAAAATAGTGAGTGGGGAATTGGTATACTATGGACACAGTATTGTTTTAATTCAAAGAAGGGAGTAGACCTTTCTCTTTCAGTTGTAATCACTGTCCTGCCTCTTTATTTTTCACTCTTTTCAGACCTGCATTTTTTTATATTAGCTTATCCAGACTTTTTGTACATAAATTGTCATCCTGCCTTTTTTTTTTTTTTTGCCAAGTTGCTAATCTTGCCTTTTTTTTTTAATCAAGACTACTGTCCTGCTTTTTTGAAATTTCATCCTAGCCCCAAAAAAACAAATCATCCCTATTGATAGTAGTATAATTATTACAACAATTATTGAAAGGGACTTTTGAGATTAATGAGAGGCTTCTTGTGACAGTCCTTACCCCTTTTGTAGACCTGATCTGATAAGTATACAAGTATATATTATATTCGAATTTTCATGTGCATTCCAACATACTTCTTATAGATTAATTAACTTAATCATATATTCAGACTTTTTGACCTAGGGATGTTTTATACTTTTTTCTGTTTACCCTTACAGTGAATTTAGTTCATTATCACAAAATCTATAAAGTTAAGGTACAGAATACAAGTTCTGCTTGGTTAACAGTTTATGAAGTTTTTTTTTCAGAAAGTTTTATTGTGTATTAACATTTCTTGAAAACATGGAAGAATTATATTGACAATATAAAACTTCCATGATTTGAATAAAGACAATTTTCTGATGATTTGTTCTCTTAATAAAATTTTAGGATTTTATTTATTTACTGATATATTTTAGATTTTTTTTTTTTTATTTATTGAGAAACAATTTTTTTAGAGTTGAATATTTTGATGCATTTCACCTGTTGGTTTAGGGTTGCATTTACCATGTTTACCTGAGAAATTTGATTGATCAATACCAAAATGTGAAAAAGGTGTGATAATCCCCTATGTATGTACTTTGACCTATAATGGTTTACATTTATAAATTTTGACTTGGATGGAGAGTTGTCTCATTGGCACTCATACCACATCTTCTTATATCTATTAACTTTTGAAGCCATAATTCTATAAACATCCTGTAAACTGTGTAATGTCAAAAATGACAATTACCAGATCTATGTATTTTTGAGTTTTAAATTAAATGTTTGGTACGTCAATCTTCATTTGAATGCTTACTGACCAACACAACACTTCATTTGAACAACAATGTATTTTGCCAGTTGTAATGTCAACCAAGTCTAGAAAAGCTGCTAGTAAGTATTTTTCTAATTTTTTTTATTGAAGATAGATTTAGCATTAAAACATATTATTGAGAATATTTTCTGTTTGTTCCCTAGACATGCTTATTAAATGTTTTATAAGATAAATTGACCATTTTTCAAAGATTAAAACAAATAATCTTTATAATAAATTGTATATGAGTATGTGAACTGCTTACATCAGAGACATATAATACATATTGTATTATATGTCTCTGCTTACATATCTCCTTAAAGATAAACAAATTTAGATAATTTTCATATTTTGCAGTTTTATTTTCTTTTGATTTGTATTAAACAATATTATCAACTGAATATTTTTCAAGCAAACTAAATTTCAAGTTGGATGATTTTCCTTCATTCCTGATATTAAGGATATATACCACTGTCATGTCTGTAGAGCCAACAATATATAGAATTTAACTTTTTTCTTAACCCTATTTTTGGGTTTATATGACTGTCAGAAAGTAAATGAAGAAAATATTATATGGTGGTGCATTTCTTTTTACCCATTTTTCATCAATTTTTATCCATTTCGTGGGCTATTATCCTCATTATCAATAAAAAAAGCACAATTTTACAATTGCATTTCACTTAAAAATCTATAATACGTGTTAGGGATGACATCAAAAAATTAATGAAGGATAAAAAAACTAATTCAAATACTTTGGGTGGGGGTGGGGGGTCAAAATTGCTGCAAGTTTTGTTTAATTGACATCGATTTTATATATATCCTTGTTGGTCAATCAATTTTTCCCCAATTAATTTAACAGGGGGTAGGGGGAGCTGGGGAGTCAGTGAAAAGACTATATGAATTAAGTTTTTTTTTATCCTACATTGAACTTTTGATGTCGTCCCTTAATATTAGAAAGTTTTATATAATTGTGTTGCTTTTTGTTGTCAAATTGACCATACTGTCACAATTTTTCTGTGAGCTTGTGTATACATCTCTTTTTATCCTAATCAAATTGTAATGTGATGTATAATTTGAAATAAGTTATAGTAAGTTGAAACATGGTAATGTCCTGTATCAATGAAATTGATTTGCATAAAAGTGGATCTTGAACTTTAAATTTAACTTTTTGTTCCAGGGTTATAATCTTTTAAATTAACAAAATCTTACTGTTTGTATCCAAATTTGATAACTTGTTAATAAGCTTATGAGTTGATTCAAAAAAAAAAAAAAAAAAATGCAATAGATTAATCTTCAAGTGAATAATTAATTCATAATTTCATTTAAAAAAGAGCATGTGAATTAAATTTTATTTATATATATTATGCTTGCTATATTGTACATAGAGAATATCACATCCTTATCAACCAAGACACCAATATAATATCAAGAGCCCTGCTAAATCTAAACGAATTTATTCACAACTGAAAAAATTCTATTTAAGAGGTAACTGAATCTTGAAAGCAATAAAAATATAACAGAATGAAAGCTAAATGAATTGGCATTGACAGAGACATATATACACATGTGTATTATGTGTATATATGTCTCTGGCATTGATAAGACATGTAAGAAATTGTATAATTTTTATGTGTGGGTTTATATGAACATTTAGATTGTTTCTAGCATGTTTTATTGTCCATATACATGTATCGGTTTAGAAGTACATATTTTCACATCCTAATGCCCATAGGTCCAGAAATTGTTGTAGTGTTTTTCACCAAAATTTGACCCTCAAACGTTTCAATTCAATATTATGGAAAAATGAGCAGAAATGTATATGATTTCTTTGGACCTCTTGATACAAAAATGTAGATAAATGTGTATGGTTTCAGGAAAGGTATCACTCAAATGGATTGAAATTTTTCTTGGTGACATTTGCAGCCCCCTCTTTCATTTTGCTTTTTTTTTTCTATTTTGACCTGCCTACTCAAATAGCTTTTCACACATTTAAAGTACTGATCATAATAATGGTAGGTAAGAGTTAATTTAAATATAATTACCATATTTCATTTTCACTCGTAGACATGCTCACAGGGTCAAAGACTAAAAGTTATTAATTTCTAATGAAATTTGATGGATTAAATCATTTCAAATCTGGCATGCTTTTTGTAAACCTTTGCACGAAAGGACCCCTCTAACCTAATACTTGTAGTATGAAAATAAGGAGATGCTGTACAATGATTGCCAATTAATGAATGACGCAACTATCCACCCATGTTAAAATATAGTGAATGTAACAATGTAAACAATTATTGGCCTATAGCCCTCAACAATGAGGAAAAAAACATACTGTATAGTTGGTGGCTATTAAACGGCCCAACATAAAAAATATGGAATACTTCAATTGATAAAATAATGGCCTAACTTAAAACAAAGCAATTACAAAAAAAAAAAAACAACAAATAAAGTGTTTACATGTAGTTTGTAAATTCGAAACACAATATAATATAGCTTTATTTCCCCAACAGTTTTTTGGTTAAGAATGTCTTAATTCTTTAAGTTTTCGAGATAAATAATAAAATAAATCTTAAATCTTTGAAGAATGGTCGGAAACTCTAGTTTTAAGCTACAATGTATTGTGATAGCAGGACGATCTGCATAAAGGAATGTACCAGATATGAGAATACAGCTTTTCAAATTGAATTACTCACCCAGTGACATCATTCACTTAAAATAAAACCTAACTAATTTCTGAATTTACAGTACGGTAAGGCAACATCAAAAGTTAAATGTAGGATAACAAAATTAGTACATAGTTTTTTTCACTGTACAGTAACTTACTATAAATATCCTTGAAGTTTTTTATTATTTTTAAAAACAAAAATTACTTATATAAGTAACTTAAAATAATTACTTGTATAAGTAACGCCCCTGACTGATGGTTACATGTAGCCATGTTTTATTTACAAAAAAGATATTGTCTCATACATACATGTATGACAAGCCACACGAGTCTAAAATTGATTTGACTTGTTTTAATAGATATAAGAAGATGTGGTATGAGTGCCAATGAGACAACTCTCCATCCAAGTAAAAATTTATAAAAGTAAACCATTATAGGTCAAAGTACGGTCTTCAACACGGAGCCTTGGCTCACACCGAAGAGTAAGCTATAAAGGGCCCCAAAAATTACTAGTGTAAAACTATTCAAACGGGAAAACCCACGGTCTAATCTATATAAAAAACGAGAAACGAGAAACACTTTAACCATAAAATATTTGTACCATATTTGGCATTTGCAAAGTTATACAAAATAAAAGTCAATTTGTCAGGTTTTCCAGTTGAACCAATAATTTATCATTCGTAACCTGATCGAAATATCTAATGGATATCTTCACAATCCACCATAGATCATAAAATCAGGAGGAGACTTTTTCACTCCAAGAAATATTTTACAAAATTTAATATCAACCCTCTCGATTATTGAATTATTTCCAAAACCCCAAACTTCACACCCATACAGAAGTACTGGCTGTGGATATTTATATCAACATTATTGTGTCAATTATAAAAATCATTGTAATAAATTACTTTGCTCTTCATGGGCGCTTTGATTGGAATAAGAAATATCTTATCTTAATATCTTATCTTATTGGTTTCATAATTTTATCAAATAAATCAAGTTGAAATTCAATTGACTGTGGACAGATAGAACAGCACAATGCCAAATAAATGTAGTAAATGTGATATGATCGATGTAATTCCCATTCATTATCTGTTGTCCCATAAAGTGTCGCAGATCACTGTCATACTTTTCTACTATGATCTAACAGTGGCGGATCCAGAACTTTTCATAAGGGGAGGCCCGCTGACTGACTGTTCCACTCCCCTGCACTCGTTTCCCCCTGAACAAAGCAAAAGTGGTAAAATGGGACTTGGTCCATCATTGACATCATTGTACATGTTGTAGAGCATTATATTTGCTTAACCGGTATCCATGTAGTCCTGTAAATTCAATTATGGATAGACAATGATAAAAAAATTTTAAGAATATAAATAAACGACCCCTCCTCCCAATCTTGATAAGGGCCACGTTGGTGACCTTTATAAAGTCCGAGTCTGTTGCTCTCTGCAAGGCAAATTTCTGTCCCTATTCAATATACTTTCATATTGTCCAGTGGCAGTCCAAGTTTCATTGACATTTTCTTCATTCCTGATGGCAACTATTACATGACCTACCTATTGTATTTATTGTTAAATTGCTCTCGTCATGCTTGTCCTATCTGTTGCAAGGCAAATTTCTGTCCCTATTCAATATACTTTCATATTGTCTAGTGGCAGTCCAAGTTTCATTGACATTTTTTCATGCCCGATGGCATTTATTACAGGACCTACCAATTGTATTTATTGTTAAATTGCTCTCGTCATGCTTGTCCTATCTGTTGCAAGGCAAATTTCTGTCCCTATTCAATATACTTTCATATTGTCTAGTGGCAGGCCAAGTTTCATTGACATTTTCTTCATGCCCGATGGCAACTATTACAGGACCTACCTATTGTATTTATTGTTAAATTGCTCTCGTCATGCTCGTCCTGAACAAACATGTAATATTTGCCATTGGTCATTAAGCAAACTTATAATATTGTAAATATTTTATGAATGTTTTATTATTATCTCAGGAGGATTAGTTTTATTTAATGGGATTATCCTCTTGAAATAAAAATTATTTATCGAAAATATTGTTCAGTTATTCCGTATTGGACTATTTGGGTGTTGGACCAATGTGGTGTCGGAAGAACGGGGCTGCCCCTTTCAAATGATCAAATAGTGGCGGATATTGAAATTTTCATAAGAGGAGGCCACTGACTGCCTAAGAGGTGGCCCACTCAGGTCATGATTCAGTCATTCTGTATACAATCAACCAAATTTTTCCAACAAAAAGGGGGGCCTGGTTCCCCTAAGTCTGCCAGCAATGCAAGTCTAAGATAGTAATTCATAATGTTCAGCTTCGATATTTTCCAATCCTGTAATATTAACCTTAACATTTCTTCATGTATGAATGCTGTTGTGAAATAACTACTCCATTGGATGAAGTGATATATATTGTTTTTCTGTTTCTATTTTTGGTTTCTATCGGGCTATTGCACTTTTTACATAGGCAGATCCAGAAATTTTTGTAAAGGGGGCCCACTGACTGCCTCAGTGGGGGCTGGTCCAGTCATGCTTCAGTGATGTCCTATACAATCAACCCACAAAAGGGGGGCTTGGCTCTGACACTGTGAGCACATAAATAACGTACATCCAAAAGCTGCTTTCCATTCTCTAAACTCAAGTTTGCCTCAACCAAATGTTATGAAACTAGTGCACAATGCTTATATATAAATAACAACAAAACACAGATCAAGTTTGCATTTTGGAGGCGTCACTATAACTGTTATAGAATTATGCCCCTATACAAAGGAAAAATTAATGAATTTTAGTTTCAGTTCTCTAACTTTAGTTTGCCTCAACCAAATGTTATGAAACTTATAAACAATGCTAACACATAACACAGACAAAGTTTCAATTTTTGAAGCACTTATCTGTTCTAGAGTTATGAGTCTTTACGACTGAACAAAATGTGAATGGATCTCTTTGAAATTTAAGTACAAGGTTTGAAACCACAAAAGGAAGATTGGGATTGATTTTGGGGGTTATAGTCCCAACAGTTTAAGAACAAGGGGCCCAAAAGGGATCAAAATAAGTATCTTTTCTAGTTTCCAGACAATAACTTGTGGGTAAGTGTATGGATCTTTCTAATCACTACTTATTTTACCACCCCAAAGCAGTAAAATTTCATTACATGATGTACAATGAAACCTTGAATTTTACAGGAAATTATATCATTGATTCAAGGGCTGTCAAAAAGTTTGGGGGGAATTTATATTTTCAAATTTTTTCAAATTTTTTGTAAAGTTTCAAGAAGAAATCTTCACATGAACAGTATTGCACAAAACATTTTTATACGATTGCAAAAATTTTTTTTTGTCAATATTGGTATCACGTTGTCGTCCTCGTCTGCGTTGTCCGAAGACAGATGGTTTCCAGATAAACTGTAAACAAAATAATGTTCAGCAAAGTAAGATCTACAAATAAGTCAACATGACCAAAATTGCCCCTCCTTAAGGAGTTATTGTCCTTTATAGTCAATTTTTCGTAATCTTTTACAAAAATCTTCTTCTCGGAAACTACTGAGACAAATTTAACCAAACTTGGCAATAATCATCATTAGGGTATCTAATCATGTAAACTTTGTTGATTAAAAATACTGGTATTTGATTTACTGCAGTATTTTCTTGTTTATTTGAATTGTATGGTAGTCAATGGTATGTGAGACTATTTGTTAATGTTTTGGAAATGTCATATTTTTATAAAAATTGTCATTTATTTCTTTTTTATTTTCAGAAAAAGTCCCAGAATTTGTGGCACTTCATTTGCCAGATAATGACAGTTCTGTTATATCACCAGTTGGCCGATTACTTAGCAATGCTGCTAATTACATCAACAACAAGAATAGTACTCCAAAAGCTAAAGTGATATGGTGTGGAAAAATAAGAGATTCCCTCATCATAGAATTTTCAGGTAAGCATTAATCTCTTTTCATATTCATAGTGAATCAAGTAAAAAAGTTAATACTGTAAATTCAAAAATTATTGTGTGCAATTTTTCGAGAATGGGTAAAAGTGTGAATTCTTTTATTGCGATTACGGAAAAAAGGGCATACAGGTCTATTATATTTCTGAGTTATCAGAATGGGAGTTCTTATTATTGCAATATTCACCCAGTCGCATCATACGCATAAAAAAAAACCTCGCAATTATTTCTGAATTTGCAGTATTAAAAATCAAAATTGCTATTAAAAAATAACTACTGTAAATTCAGAAATTGTTGCAATGTTTGTATTATTGCTAAAAATGTGGCAAGGTTATAATCCCAAATAAATTAAACTCGCATTTTGAATTTTTTCTATATGAATCAAACATGATTTTTTTAATATCACAAAAATTAAATTGCATTTAAGTCTAAAATGACAAAATTGCAATAATAAATGCATGCAATAATTTCTGATTTTACAGTATTTGATATTTATGGCCTAATTAATTCCTGTGATAAATGTTAATATGGTGATCATATAATCTTTTGTTAATAAGTGTAATGACTTCTGGTTACTTTTGTGCAACAATTGATTACTTTGTAATTCATGTTAACATTGATAAAAAATTTGGTTGAATGTTGTAAGAAATTAACATGATAAAGATGAACAAGAAAGTGATGATGACCGCCTTATTTTGCAATATCCCACGAATATGAATAAAGTTTCTACTGGCTTCAAATTCTTGCCTCAATTTTTTAGTTTGCATATATATATCAGTAAAACAGAACATGAAAGACAACATTATATCTATTAATTGCTCTACACAAATTGATATAACATTTATAATCTTGGTGATGCACATTAACAGCTCTTAATGTTGACTTTTTTTATTATACATTTTGAAAAAGATATAAAGGGAGATAATTTCAGCATAATATGCAACATTGACCCTTATTGGCTGTTAGTTTGAATTCCTTTCCATTTAAGAACTACAAACGGCAATTGCATCTAAAATGTATTATGTTTTTCAAATGTAACCGAAACTGTTTCTTATAAGGTCAAAAAAAAAAAAAAATATATGTGTGGTTCCAGTTACATACTTTTAAAAAATAGGGTAGGTAGGTTGGCAAATTTTTTCTTTTATTCTTTCTAAATTATTATTTTGGATTGTCAAAATCCATAAAAAATTGTGTGTTGATTGAAATTGTTTCCGTTATTATACACGCCCCTACCAGAAGTTCACCATTTTACATGAGTTTGGTTGTAAAATAAACAGTCATGTTACATTTTTGTTAATTTTGTTACATTCTGTTATGAATTCTTGCATTTTAGCCACAACAGATACTTCTGATGGAAATTCAGATGACAGAAATCTATGAATTTAATTATTTTAATTCACACTCCTCAAAATTTGAAAATTTTTCAAAAGTGAATAAACAAGTTCTAGGGTCGGTAGGGTAACTGGAACCACACATATATTTTATTTAGCCTAATATAGAATGATACTAGAAAAATCAAAGAAATTTACCTCAGGAGACTGATCTCTTAATTAAACCTACTCATTTATACCTAAAAGACATCTCTATTTTCTTTAACCATTGTTTTAATCAAAAGAGAGATGTTAAAGAGACAAAAGGGACATTCAAACACATAAGTCAAAAATAATTTGACCATGTGATGACTAAAATTAAAAAAGAGGACTTACAACATTATACAAAACATAGAAAACTAAAGACAAGATATTAACAAGAAAATAATCATTATAAAAAAAGTGTAATGATGTACATGTATGAGAACTGCTAATGAGACACCAATTACAAATATCACCCAGAATGAAGTAGATGTGCGTTTGTAAGTCACTGTACAGACTTTAACAACACGTAAAGTGAGAAAAACCAATCTTGTTACAAACAACGTATTAATTCCTTAAAAGTTGCTATATATGAACAAGTAAATTTTAATTTTCTTTGAACAATTATTTTCATAGCGATGATCTTGGTAATCAGTTGGAAGAATTACTGATTAATTGCTTAATTTTTATACGACCGCAAAAATTTTGCGGTCGTATATTGGTATGACGTTGGCCTCGTCGTCGTTGTCGTCCTCCGAAGACACATTGGTTTTCGCACTATAACTTTAGTTTAAGTAAATAGAAATCTATGAAATTTAAACACAAGGTTAATGAACAAAAAAGGAAGGTTGGGATTGATTTTGAGAGTTTAGGAATAAGGGGCCAAAAGGGGTCAAATAAGCATTTTCTTGGTTTTCGCACAATAACTTTAGTATAAGTAAATAGAAATCTATGAAATTTAAGCACAAGGTTTATGAACAAAAAGGAAGGTTGGGATTGATTTTGAGAGTTTAGGAATAAGGGGCCAAAAGGGGCCAAATAAGCATTTTCTTGGTTTTCGCACAATAACTTTAGTATAAGTAAATAGAAATCTATGAAATTTAAGCACAAGGTTTATGAACAAAAAGGAAGGTTGGGATTGATTTTGAGAGTTTAGGAATAAGGGGCCAAAAGGGGCCAAATAAGCATTTTCTTGGTTTTCGCACAATAACTTTAGTATAAGTAAATATAAATCTATGAAATTTAAACACAAGGTTTATGACCATAAAAGGAAGGTTGGGATTGATTTTGAGAGTTTAGGAATAAGGGGCCAAAAGGGGCCAAATAAGCATTTTCTTGGTTTCGCACAATAACTTTAGTATAAGTAAATAGAAATCTATGAAATTTAAACACAAGGTTTATGACCATAAAAGGAAGGTTGGGATTGCTTTTGGGAGTTTTGGTCCCAACAGTTTAGGAATTAGGGGCCAAAAAAGGGCCCAATTAAGCATTTTTCTTGGACTTTAGTATAAGTAGATAGAAATCTATGAAATTTAAACACAAGGTTTATGAACAAAAAAGGAAGGTTGGGATTGATTTTGAGAGTTTAGGAATAAGGGGCCAAAAAGGGGACCAAATAAGCATTTTTCTTGGTTTTCGCACAATAACTTTAGTATAAGTAAATAGAAATCTATGAAATTTAAACACAAGGTTTATGACCATAAAAGGAAGGTTGGGATTGATTTTGGGAGTTTTGGTCCCAACAGTTTACTTTCTAAAACATGCCAAAGACAAAATGTACGGGATGCCAGATAGAAACAGATTCATCAATTTATGAAACGAAAGAGAAAACTAGTGATGGGAAGATTAAGGAAAAAATAATTGTGTCGTCTGCGGACAATTCAACAATCAATCCTAAGATTGAAAATAATGTTTGAATTTAGTATAACACTTCAATGATTTATTCACGTTCCTCGATGTTTACATTACTTTTATTAACATTTTTGTCATAATTGGTTTAATTGATTGTTAAATAATTTTGAACTATTTAAATTAAGGAATGTATATCACTAATGCAAAGCTCTGATTCCTTGCCCAGATTTGGCCATTATTTTGGTCTGTTTTTGTTTGATCAGCTTATCAACATTTGTCGTATGTTTTAGATTTTCCAATATTTTGGCCTCGAGCAACACATAAGAGACATTAACCATCGAAATACGAGTCTAGTGCGGTCAAATTGGTACCCTTACGTATCAGTTGATTAATATCTTACAAGAGTGTTTTTCCAGTTAAAATGATATTCCAGGCCTCATATTTGTTATCATGATTTCCTGGATTTAGGGTTGCTGCTCTCAAGCTGAGGAAGCTATAATCAAGTTGTGAATTTAAAATTATACCTGTGAACTTTACAAACGCCATCACGAGTTGGTTGACCGTTATGGAATATCTGTTTCACAGATGATGACATATATGTTCCAATTGTCGAAACCACAATCCCGTTTCTCTTTCCTAAATGTGACTTACCGAATAATACGTATTAACAGATTTGTTCTTACATGAGCAAGACGACGGTTACAACCTGTGGAGTAAGATCTTAGTAGCCTTTTGGAGAACCTGGAGACATGTATATCGTTTTAAAATGCCTGCCGTAATGTCAGGTTCTGCAAAGACTTTTGTTAAACTTCTGTTGTTCAGTTGTTTTTTTTTTTTTTTTTTTTTTTTTTTTGGTTACATGGGATAAAAGAGTTTCATATTCACAATACGTTATAACATGTATAAAAACAAATATTTAAGTTGTGCTTATTTAGCACGTCATCAATATACAGTTTAGTTTTGCAATATTTACAAAAGTTTTTGTCGGTGACATGTATCACACTTATCTATTTTCACACTGAAAGTTTAACTTATTAAATATATAATTGCGTAAAACCCTCTGTATCACACATGATTTATCCGAAAGGTTTTTTTCTATTTCATGATGGCTTTGACACTTGTAATGTTTCTAAATAGATTCCTTAAGATCCCTTAGCAATAAACATTTGGACTTAAATAATGCCGAGGAAAATTATTTTAAATGAAGGAATAAATAAGTGAACAAGATAAAAAAATTTTGAATTAACAACTCGATTTGACCTTTGATAAAGATTTACTTGATGAACTGTCTTCATAAGCCCAAATTAAGACAACAGTAGTTTGACTGTATTAATCTCATTCATGAATTCATCAGGAAACATCAAGATAAAAACTAGAACTCAGTGTATCACAGGAAAACCAAAAGGAGCGAGACATGTGTATCGATATGGAAAGCAATTTCTGCGTTGCATGCATCACCCACCGCTTGAATCCATTTTTCCAAAATGTCATCCTCTGGAAAAAGACACAATTGGTAAAATTACAGATCATTTTTTTTATTGTAGTTTCTAATGACATAAGACCGTATGGTGACCTATAGTTGTTAATTTCTGTGTTATTTGGTCTCTTGTGAAGAGTTGTATCAATGACAATCATACCATATCTTCTTATTTTATAAAACCCGCAAAACATGTCGCGATCGAGTTCAAACACAGACACATCGTATCGGTCACCCACTTCGTGCTGGTAATCATAAACTTATGTAGTATCGATTTCAGTCGATCTTCTCCTCACGACTCTGTTTGAATTTTGTTTATCTAAGGAGCAAACCCTTCTTAATGACGTCCGTAAAATGTGCACATGCATGAGATACAATACATAGACAAGTGTTTTTATGCACGAAATATAGAAATTGTTATTTTCATATATTACAAATAAATTATCACATAATTATTTTCATGGCGATGTTTATAGAGCATGTAAAGGTATGTACGATCCGTGTTAACTTATTGATCCATTTATTGCACTCACACGTAAAGGGTTACAATTTTACACACTAGTTAGATCTCGAATAGTGTCGTTATCTGCACAAATATTGACTTTATTTTTATAATTCAAAATTTACAAAATAATTATCACTTATGTATTGCTATACGATGATAAACACTGATGGTCTTTCACCAGTCGATACGTTGCACAATGTCATGTTTTAATAAGAATGTTAATTTCCTTTTTCAACAAATCCGGTGGATGTGACCTTTTGGTATTTTAATGAAATCATGATTTATTGATTGGTTGTAATTTGATTTGAACTGGCTTTCTATAACTGCGAGTACTATGAGATATGTGCTTTATGTTTTGTTATCTTTATCTATGTTGTTTCAGTGATTTGTGTCGATTTGATGAGTATGCTTTTTCAAATAAATGTTTACAGTTTGTTTTATGTTTTACTGTGACACCACTGTCCCAAATCATGGAGATCATTGAACACTCGCTCACATGGTTAAATCCGTCATAGTCCTTAGTTTGACGTTCCAAAGAAAAGAGCCTGCAATTCAATCGCTGTCCTTGAGTACTGTCTGCAAAGTATGTTTTTCGTTCATTGTTTTATCTTATATACCTATATAGAGTTATTTTCTTTCAGAACGATAGATCTTTCTTTTGAAGAATCAACCCGGACGATACCAAGTTTCAATAAAATTTGCTTCTAGGAATAACATAATGACCTGTGTAAGGTCATTATTTTCCTAAATAAAATGCAACTACAATTTACTTTAACCTTTGATTCGTTTGATAGATATCGTGTGTTGTTGCAAATTGGCTTTTATTTTCTATTTTCTATCCTTCATAGGTTTAACGCAGAAATAATCCTTTCCTCCTTTTATTAGAAATAACAAAACAAAAAAAAAAAAAAACGTCGCTGACGCACATTTTAACTTTCGAAACAAATAATGTGAAGTTGTTTTTTGTTTTTGACAGTATGTGAGATGAATTTGAGAATGCAAAATTGTTCAAAACACTTTTAAAACATGCCAGATTCAACGCATACATTTGTAGGATTTGAAAATCGTATTGATTAACATTGGTATTGGAAATCATACTTTCTTTGACAAATGGATATTCTTTTTCGTTTGACATGTACGTGTATCACGATTTCGTACTCTCTTCTTGTTAGTTCTTATTTTTTACATCCAGATATACATTTTAACCTATCAAATTATTTCCTATAGAATAAAGCCACGTACTTTATAATAGGAGTATAATATTTAATCATGATGCTCAGTTTAAAATAAAATTTTGACGCAGAGAAATGTCTCGCCCTTTGGCAAACAATTCAGATAATACAATCTGATGCTAATTAACATGATTGCAAATCAATTCAAAGTCGCTGGAAAAATAAACTAGTAAGCAGTTCTCAAACTGAGATGTAATGTAACTCAATAGAACATTTATTGTCTATTGTAAGTAGTTCCTATCAAACTAACTTAAGCAGAAAACTTGACATTGGAAATTGGTAATTAATCGAAAGTCCTGGACAATGCCCTACGTGGGCATGGTTTAAAAATAGTCGTCAAACTGATCTGCACTGCTAGTAATGCAACTTTAAACAAAATATCATTGATATATCACTTGTAGTTCCCATCAAACTGACTTAAGCAGAAAACTAAACATTGAAAATTACTATTTTATTCAAAGTCACTGGACCATAACCTAGGGTAAGGGCCTCAAAATAGTCGTCACACTGATATGTACTGATAGCAATGCAACTTCATACAAAATATCATTAATCTATCTAACTATTTAGAGCAGAAAACTTAATTGTTGACGACGACGTGGCCGAAAAAGTAAGGCATAGATAACCTAACGCATCACAAAACAATATCCCACCTTAGTGTGGTCAGTAAAATAGGATGCAAATCCTGAAACTATTTGCAGAAATAATTTTTCTGGTATATAAGTCAGATTATGCATATTTTAAGATTTTTCTTGTCGTATAACACACTCCGGATGTCAGGATTGCCCAATTCCATTTGAAAATCCTGGCACCACCTCGATGTGTTATACGACAAGAAAACCTTAAAGTATGCGTTATCTATAACATAAATCAGGCCGTTGTTTTGTTATTTTGTTTTTCTCTTTTTATGTTTTGCGATGTTTCATGCCGAGACCATTTAGTTGTTTGTTGTTTTAGATCATACGGTGATCTAGATATGCTCACAACAAAGTGCTGGGTAATTTGTTCATTTTACAGAATACCTCAAAACAGGTGCAATGTCGTTTTGATTTGGTTTGTACCATCACCTTTTCACTTTTGTAGACAAATGAGTTAAGCAGGTCATGCTTATGACAGTTTTGTATCTTTATTAGAAGCAATTACTATTGTTATCACAAAACTGGCAGAATATTTAATAGTAAACGTGAAATTGTGATAATTTGGTTGCTGGGATTTGTAGTTTAAACGTCTTTATGTTTTGCTGCGTGATAGATTAAACTTTCAAATTTTTTATATAATCAAATCTATATCTCTAGGGAAAAGTTTGGTCAATCAAAATTCTACATATTATTATATCGGCAACAAAGTTTTCACATAATCGTCCGTTAAAGAAAATCGTGATTAATTTTAGAAGTCACATCTATGGGTCGTACTAATATTATCAGGGCACATCTAGTTATTTTTAGGAACATAGGTACAACTGTTGAGTGCAATCGGTGTGTCCATCTGTATATATCTATCCTATCAGATCAGCACTACAATATCATTAAGTCAATAATTTTACACACAGGAAATAAATATATTGTACATTTCTATCTAACATAGGGTGTATAATATTGATTATCAATTGAACTTTGAAAATGATTTGATATGTACTTCTTTGTAAACTTGTACATTTTAGTGATAGATATGACGAGAACCAAATCTAACGAAAATATAACGATACCATAACGTTATGTTTACGTTGTGTGTTTGCTGGGCATTGATCATTAAGTAAAAGGCACAATATCTGTCCCATCATCTTTCATTTGTGATATAAATATCCAATTATATAAAGGTAAAATACACAATACTTTGTTCATAAATATCTATACCAGCTGAAACAGCAACCTGAAGAGAAGAAGCCCCATTTTGTTTTTTTTTTTTTTTTTTCAAAAGTTTACTTTTATAATCTATAAAATACCCTGAGAAATTTGACAAGGGCTACTAGCAGTGTTAGCTAATCTTATAATTGAATTTTACAATAATAATGATTTTAAAATTCAAAATTATATCACTTACAATTTTAAGTATTATTTTTAATGAATATCTGTCAATATTTTTGGAAAACTTATCCTTTTCTGTAGGATATTTTCTATGCAGTACTGTACTGTTCAATTAGGAAACATAAGCTTGAGTTAAAGGCTTTTTTACTTTGAAGAAACTATTGTGAATCTTGGTACCACTTTTAGAATATAAAATATACGTATAAATGATCAGTACTATTTATTATTTTTATTTCAGAAAGCTTATTTAAATTGTATAAAGCATGTTTTATTGCATTAAACATTGTTAGAAGTATAATATTTAAAAAAAAAAAAATGTACCAGGAGTGATCCCATATCCCATTGTAGAAATTACAAAGAAAATTTCATCAGCCAGAGCTAATTCATATCAATTCAAGTATGTTTCTAGGTGACATTTCTTAATTTTTACTAATTTTTGTCTTTTAATTTTACCTCTAATCCTACTCTGAAAAGTAGGGAAGTATCTCTTCTAAATATCATAATGTTATAGTTGTAAATCGAATTTCAATTATTTTCTTCTTGATTTTTGTAGAATAAACTCCTTTTATTCATTTTGCTGGGCTTTATTTTTGACTGGTGATATCAAGGGAGATAACCACTTGCACAAATCGGCAAAAACTACTGCTTCGTGTTGGTAATAACTTGACGTTTGCGTATCAAAACTCTATTGCCTAGATATTCATATCGAGTGTTTGTCTTAATGAGATGCTTTATTAAATTTAAATTTAGCACATCATTTATAGTTTCCTCGAAACTATTTAGATTTTTCGATCAGGAGACTTGACAATTTTCACACACACTAGGCTACACATTTAAAGATAAAATGAAGAATAAAGGACTTTGATTTGATTTGTAAGTTTTGACGAGTTAAAACTATGTATAATCAAAATTATTTTGATCAATAGGTTTTATCATGACAGCGGTATTTTATTAAGTAAAACTGAGATTTGTCTCATCCGTAGTTTTACTTAATTTTCACGGTCACGTGACTCTATTGTTGCTGATAGATTTGGGTCAAACCGTGACCTGCTTTCTAGCTGTGTAATTGCAATGCAGGAATTTTATTGTTTATTGCATTGGAAAGACTTGCCTCTTTGCCGTCATCTCATTCTGACGTAATGATAAAATATGACGTCATAATTCTTATATGATTTGCATATTAGGAATACGTTTATATGATTGGTCGAGAGGACTTCCGGTAGTGGTCCTTGACGTTGTTTATTTTCAATAGATGACGTTGACCGAACTAACATTTAACAGTCAGACATGAAAGTTGCAAATGGAATAAATGTGGACTGGAACTTAAAATTTTTAGGATATAGGTCAAGGAATCATACAGACTTTAATTATTTAATGCCAAATGGTATACTTTTAATAGATTAAAGATTTTATTGATATTATCTATGCTGTATAGATGTCAATATTGTTTCATTTGGATTTAGAACCTAATTTCAAATCAAGAATAAAGGGTACAGTATTTTATATTAATTTATATGATTAAAACAATATAAGGAAGTAACGCTTACATGATGTGCATTACATCCCAATGAAGCGTTTTAAGAACTTTGACCATTTTGTTTTCAGATAAGAAAATAACCTGAGCAGACTGTATTTGGGTCATAGATTGCAACAATGAAATACAATATATTATAAATACCATTCTTCATTACGTTTTGATTGAATTAGCAAACTTAATTTAATAACAAAATATTTTCTTATTTTCAGTACACAACACATTATGTCAGGAGAATGATTTTAGTGGAAGATAAACATTTTAATACCTTGAATCAGGAATTTATATGAAATTTGTTAAGAGATATATTCATGTACATAATGGTAACCACACAAGATAACCCAGGTGGTTCGAGTGATTATTAGCAGACATTTTGTTGAACTAATGCAGGATTAAATAAATGAAACTTTAGCTATGGGCTCCAAAGTGTAGTACAAAGAGGAATTTTAAATATGTGAGACTCATCAGCATTAAAATGTGTATAAGAGAAATGTTACAATATTAAGTAATACATTCAAATTATTTACTCAGTTCTTTTCTTGAAAAAATTCAAAGCAATATCACTGTTATATAATTAATAAGATTCCATATGTTTTATTTTATACTTTTGACAATCGAATATATCTTCCTCTGGCCTCAAGTAGTTTCCTTTTGTTTTGCATGAGTGTAATTCAAAGAAAGCTCACTTTGCTTTTGGTAAATTCAAGGTTTTATTCATTGAAAATTAGACATTCACCCATATGTTGTGGAAGAACTCAATTTTGCTTTGATACTTTTTCAAAAATAATTGTATCACAAGGCTAGATTTGATCAAATAAGCTCACTTTTGAATATTCATCACATGTCACTTACTTCAATACTCTAGTATGCTTAGATTGATTTTCTTCACTCTTGCCCTGTTATTGAGATTGAGTGAAATAATTTTAAAATGTTATTCCTATCAATTTGGGGTTGAGTACTGCGCCCCATTGAGACCGGCATTCAGCACATTATAAATATATCCTATCACAAGTTATGATACAGCCAACCATACAACATAGCCCTTGCCACCGAAAGGAGAAAAGGGTGCACAACATACAAAAAAAAAAAAACAAATTCATATTACTAGCAACATTGTATCTTTTGAATGTTTCAGTGATTTTTATTTCATGTGTAATCGTTTTTGTAAGTAGTTATCAATTATAGGTACTACAGTTGACAGTTCCCTTTCAGAATGAGCAGAACCTATAACGCATAGTAAGCTACGTGTATAAAAAGCCCTAAATGACACAACAAAATACAGGCTGAAAATAAATATTCTGCATCTGTATGCAAAAGTGAAAATATATTTAGAAAGAAAAGCATGTGTAACAATGGATGCAAACAAATAGTCAATCCAGAAAAATTCCAACTACCTCCCACATTATTGGTTTATTCATGGAATTGTCAACAAACCTTTACATACTTCATTCAAATAATTTACATTCAAAAAGGCAACAAAAGGAAAGAACAGGGCGAATGGGTTTACAAGCAAAAGGACCAAAAGGGCGAACAAGTACTTGTGCAACATACCAGGATTCCTTCACACCACCAACCTAGAATAGCAAATGGTCATGCCCCTATGCATAGATGTATTAATACTAATAGTCATTATATCAATGCCCTAAAAACTGCACATTGAATTTTTGACAAGAAGTCATGAAGAGTTAAAACCTACACTGCAAATCAGAAATTAAGAATAATGAGCCCTAAAATAAAACATGCCTTTGACTAAATTAAAATTAAAAGATCCCCTCCCCTCCCACCTTTTTTCAAAACAAAACAAAACAAAATACATTACAACAACTGTAATGAAAGGAAAATTATGAAAAGAAAAACGATAGTCTTTTATGACCCATTTAGATTAGATATAAAAAGAATATGTGGTATGATTGCCATTGAGACAACTCTCCACAAGAGACCAAATGACTTAGAAATTAACAACTATAGATAACCGTACGGCCTTCAATAATGGGCAAAGCCCATACTGCATTGTCAGCTATAAAAGGCCCCGACATGACAGTGATTATTAGCAGACATTTTGTTGAACTAATGCAGGATTAAATAAATGAAACTTTAGCTATGGGCTCCAAAGTGTAGTACAAAGAGGAATTTTAAATATGTGAGACTCATCAGCATTAAAATGTGTATAAGAGAAATGTTACAATATTAAGTAATACATTCAAATTATTTACTCAGTTCTTTTCTTGAAAAAATTCAAAGCAATATCACTGTTATATAATTAATAAGATTCCATATGTTTTATTTTATACTTTTGACAATCGAATATATCTTCCTCTGGCCTCAAGTAGTTTCCTTTTGTTTTGCATGAGTGTAATTTAAAGAAAGCTCACTTCGCTTTTGGCAAATTCAAGTTTTTATTCATTGAAAATTAGACATTTACCCATATGTTGTGGAAGAACTCAATTTTGCTTTGATACTTTTCAAAAATAATTGTATCACAAGGCTAGAATTGATCAAATAAGCTGACTTTTGAATATTCATCACATATCACATACTTCAATACTCTAGTATGCTTAGATTGATTTTCTTCACTCTTGCCCTGTTATTGAGATTGAGTGAAATAATTTTAAAATGTTATTCCTATCAATTTGGGGTTGAGTACTGCGCCCCATTGAGACCGGCATTCAGCACATCATAAATGTATCCTATCACAAGTTATGATACAGCCAACCATACAACATAGCCCCTGCCACCGAAAGGAGAAAAGGTGCACAACATACAAAAAAGAAAACAAATTCATATGACTAGCAACATTGTATCTTTTGAATGTTTCAGTGATTTTTATTTCATGTGTAATCGTTTTTGTAAGTAGTTATCAATTATAGGTACTACAGTTGACAGTTCCCTTTCAGAATGAGCAGAACCTATAACGCATAGTAAGCTACATGTATAAAAGTCCCTAAATGACACAACAAAATACAGGCTGAAAATTAATATTCTGCATCTGTATGCAAAAGTGAAAATATATTTAGAAAGAAAAGCATGTGTAACAATGGATGCAAACAAATAGTCAATCCAGAAAAATTCCAACTACCTCCCACATTATTGGTTTATTCATGGAATTTTCAAAAACCTTTACATACTTCATTCAAATAATTTACATTAAACAAGGCAACAAAAGGAAAGAACAGGGCGAATGGGTTTACGGGCAAAAGGACCAAAAGGGCGAACAAGTACTTGTGCAACATACCAGGATTCCTTCACACCACCAACCTAGAATAGCAAATGGTCATGCCCCTATGCATAGATGTATTAATACTAATAGTCATTATATCAATGCCCTAAAAACTGCACATTGAATTTTTAACAAGAAGTCATGAAGAGTTAAAACCTACACTGCAAATCAGAAATTAAGAATAATGAGCCCTAAAATAAAACATGCCTTTGACTAAATTAAAATTAAAAGAGCCCCCTCCCCTTCCCACCTTTTTCAAAAACAAAACAAAACAAAATACATTACAACAACTGTAACGAAAGGAAAATTAGGAAAAAAACGATAGTCTTTTATGACCTATTTAGATTAGATATAAAAAGAATATGTGGTATGATTGCCATTGAGACAACTCTCCACAAGAGACCAAATGACTTAGAAATTAACAACTATAGATAACCGTACGGCCTTCAATAATGGGCAAAGCCCATACTGCATTGTCAGCTATAAAAGGCCTCGAAATGACAATGTAAAACAATTCAAACCAGAAAACTAACGGCCTAATCTGTGTACAAAAAATAACGAAAACACATAAACAAACGACAACCACTGAATAACAGGCTCCTGACTTGGGACAGGCACATACATACAAAATGTGGGGGGTAGGTTAAACATGTTAGCAGGAATGCAACCATCCCCTAACCTTGAACAGTGGTGAAACAGTACAACGAAAGAACGAACTATAAAATTAGCTGAAAAAGCATAACTCATCAGATGGATAAAATACAAATACTAATAATACAGCCCAACAAAAAAAAAAGACACTAAGTATAGATCTGAGAGTACTCGCAGTTAGTGACAGCTAGTTCAAAACCACTAACAACTAATAAAAAAATCATGCATCTAAGACTACATTATCAATCAGTACACATCCAACATCCAATGGATTTAGTGTAAAGACGTCATACACAATCAGAGAAAACATGACCTTGTGCAATGCCAAGATGCATGTTCATTAAAACTCATCGGCCGGTAACAATATTCACGAAATAAATATAGATCAACAAAGTGCGATGTCAAATATATTGTATGGTTTATCAAGCAATAAATCACATGGTGATGTAGGCCTAAAACTGTAAGTTTATCCAGCTAGGCCTGTTTTTGAAATATCGTTGATATATATGCAACATATCGCATGACTTCCTTCTACATGTAAGACAACATTGTTACAAAGAAGAAAAGAATCTAACTTTTAATGACACTTTTACGTTGACATTTTGGCGCCGGAAATTGACAACGTTGATTTATAATATACTGACACAACTTCGGTAAACGTCGATTCCGGCAATTCTGCTTCAAAATCACTAGCAGTTAAAATTAAGTGATGTCTTGAAATATATTTGTTATGTTTCAATAATTTTGAGTGGATAATTATTTTCTAGAGAGGAATAGCTATCGTATACTTCAGAATTAAGGTTAAGGCAGGACCACGCCCCATAGTGGAGCATACAAAATAAATATGACTGTTCTCCAATTTCTACTCGATAGAATTACCTAATGTTTTCAGAACATATACATTATGTACCAAAGATTATTATATGAAGGTATAAAACAAATCGAGGGAGATTTTTTAGAAACAACTATTAATTATAGCAGACCAATAGTCGTAATAGAAAAATAGACTTAAAAGGCGCCTTCTTCAATTACGGAAAAAATCTATAATCTTAAAATTTATTGACACATATTGTTATTTCTAAAGGAGTTTACTATCTATGAATTCACCTTTTCGTGACATTTGAATGAATATTTACTTTAAAACAGAAACTTTTCCAATTTCAAAATCTACCGACCAAGCACGGAAAAACCTATAAAAATTGAGACCCCTACATTAAAATGGGAACAAATGTTTGCCCTGGCTTAAACATCCCTGTTCTTTACGAATTTTGATGCCAAAACTAGCGAGAACAGGATGTAAAATTTTTCAGAAAATCGAAGAATAGGTATTTTTATTCCCATTTTAATACCGCCGTTTAATCCTACAGTGCAGCAAATCAAAATCCGAAATTCTATGTTCAGATATAAAACAAATAAGATTTCCTTTTATTTTAATGTTCGAAAATGAAAATAATGTGTAAACTTAAATATTTTTCTCATATAGATGTGCTGACAATCAACAGTGTTTATATCGTCGGTCCTTTCCGCAAACGAATGAAAAAAAAAAAAAAACAAAAGCGCGCCATTTTGTAGCTGACGTCGGACGACGCAAAATAGTCAATTTTCGGCGAAGGACTACTGAGAACCGCTGAATCACATTTGGCCAAAAGGCACATCCGGTTGTCCTACTGTATTAGAATTATAGATATACTAAATAAATGGTATAACACAAAATACTATGTACACTATCAAAATTTAAAAACAGGTTTTGACACACACACACACACACACACGTTTCATTTTATATCTGAGAATAAAAACATGGACATTTTAGTTGTCATCTAATCTATCAAATTTGAAGTACTTGAGATACGGAGAAGAAATGACAGGTTTTATGTTTGAAATTGGATTATCTCTCGTTTAATGCTTTACAAAGAACCGAAACGTTAAATCAAGGAATGTATCTTTCTCAAAGATAGCTTTGATTTCTTGTCCTGATTTTCATAGTTTGTCCTCTTTGGTTGTACCAGCCCTTACATATAAGTATTACACTTTGTATTTTCAAGTATTTGACCTCAAATATCGCTGAAGTGTCGTTAAATGTTAAAAATTGAAATGTGCATTTTATGAAGAAAAACACGAATTATTTTTATTAAACATTTGTCTTCGCCTGTTATATAAGTATTGGTCTAATATGTGTGATACTTGTTTAAGGTGTATAAATTATGTTCCTGTATTATATGTAATATGTGCATTAAACATGGTAAATAGGAAATGTCTTTAAAAGAATCAATGTTGAAAAATATGTGAAATAATTAGTTTACTAAACTTAAGAGAAAACTGTATTTGCAAGCGATACTTACTGTATTTAAATGGAATATATCAATCTTTGAAAGTGATCATAAGCATGACTTATTGAAGGTAACAGTCAGTGTCACTTAATACATTCAACAACAAAAAAATGAAGTAATAAATATTTCAATTTCACCCGATATATAAATGCGGTATGATTGCAAGTGAGACAACTCTTCACAAGAGCCCACATGACACAAACAATAACAGCTATAGGTAATTATAAAATAAATAAATTTTACAACAATATCAATTTAGTTAGTACGACATTATTCAATCTTTCTACATTGTTCTAATGAGTCATCATTTAATAATACTCGTTTTATGATGAAGATTCAGTAATTCAATACAACGAAAATTTTATTAGTTCATATTTATGTAGCAATACTTCTTTGCAATAATATGAAGATACGATATCGATGCATTCCAAGATGTAAAAGACTAAATACAGTCACATTAACTGTAAGGTTTTATTTTACATGCAATGACAAAAGCCCACTATAAACTCCTTTGGACAACGCATCTGTCTTGTGTCTTATGTATTACAATGTAGCCTTTTCAAATTTGTTCGACATAATATTGATACAGTAGAAATATTCTTTTGAAATTCAGGTTTCAGACTTAAAACAACAGGCTGACAATATTATTTTCTGACATTTGCATTTTGGCATTACTTTTCTCTTGGTAGTGACTAGCTATGCTCCATTTTGACATTTTTCCGTCCAAAATCTCTTATATTTCCAGCACCTATCATATTTGTATTCTTGATATTTGTTTGTATTTGCATTCCCAATGTACTTTTACCAGAATTACGAACACATGTATTGCCACTCCCAAAGCACCACCTTTTCCTGTTGAAAACAGTTATGATTATCATCATTTGATGTATAAATTAAGGCAACATCAATCTACCGATGTTCAAATCTCATTTATGAAATGAATAAAATTGAGAATGGAAATGGAGAAAGTATATATTTCCCCGAACAAAATGCTTTTTACAAAAATATAATAAAAGTATGGTTAACAGTGTATTTTTCAAGCTGAAAGTCATGCAAACATGCCTAATAGGCATATAATTTTATGTAAAACCACTTTGTTGTGAAAAAAAAAACATCTATAAGCATAATTTGATAGAATATTGAAATAAAATATGAAAAGATAAGTTTTAAATATGCCTTAAGAAAGTGAAAATAAAATGTTGTCACCGAATTATTCTCTTGCTACAATTATTAAACATTTAAAAGCTCTCTTTAATTTTTCAAATTTGACTATTTGAGTTATCTCCTTGAAACGGTTATTTGACCATTTGATTTAAACAAACACAGGTATCTTGTATTTGATAAACCAGTCAACTAATGCAATACCCCACTTATTTGTCTGTATTTCAATAAACATTTTAACCCATTGGTTGGTAGTCTGTCTCAACATTTTCAGATTTTAGCAAAGAACCAGAGCTATTGTGAACTGGTGTCTAACAACCCAAGATGGCGGTAAACAGTGACCCTAGCTAAGGATACAAAATCACAATGACAAGAAAAAAAAAAAAAAAAAAAAACTCAGGGAATCACAAGAACTTAAAAGGATGCATAGAGTGGGTGTGTCAATGTGGACACTTTCCTCTGTGCGAGCTTCACCAACGATGCGAATCCTACTCGGCCAAAGTTTACAATTTGGAATAAGACACAACCGGTAAAGTTATACATGTTATAGATTAGACGATAGTGTGTGTTTTAGACATGATCAACTAATTCGTATTGTTAAAAGAAAACTATGGTTTGAGTTTCTGGAAAAAAAACCTTTAAAAATCGAATTCAAATTCAAGCTGTGTAGAAAGTGTCAAAACTATCGTCTATACTTAAACTTCATTTCATGTTTGATATCTTATGAAAACAGTCTCCGGGAGTTTAGAAATTGACACACTAAACTGGTTCACCAGCTCATGAAGGATAATCGATGAACGGTTGAACTCATACATACTTTCATAAATATTAAGTCATCATTGAAACGACAAAGACTTGGGCTGATGGTATACACAGCTTCATCATTTTTTAACTACGGTTTTGAAATACGCATTGGTCCGAATCAGCTACCATGTCTACAGGAAATATTTTACCTGCGATAATTGGTTTGGTAATTACTAAAGTCATAGTTTTTAATGTCGAAATCCACATATATTCCTACAAGATCTGTATCTCTTTTCAATTGCCAGTCCTAAAAAATGTGAAACAAGCAGTCGTGTGGTATTGTTGAAAACGTATAAAAAGTGCGAGTTCTATTGAGATCAGTTTAAGAGTATTTAGATTTAAATCCTCACACCCAAGAGTTCTCGACATGAAATGAGTACAGTTTTTTTAGACTTTTCAAACCTTTGAAAATTCAATGTTATTCTATCATGTCTATAAAGTGTATTTTTACCAATGCTATATTCATGATATTATCTTTCACAAACATATGTTGCTGGGTTTTTTTTTTTTTTTTTTTTTCTGAACTCAAATTGATATTATAGTAAAATGCAAATTGGTAAAATAATCGTAAGAAATCTGAAATTGAAAATTGAAAAAAAAACAATATCTGCTAGATCTTGTTAAAATATGGTGTTAATGGTTATTATTACGTTTTTTTTTTTTTTTTTTTTTTTTTTATGCAGAGGGTCATGCAATTATAAATTGGCTTAAACATATTACTTAGATAACTTCTCATTACCCTATCAATGTTTGTTTAATAAACGCATAGATTAGTCGAATAAAAGCTAAGATTTACTCTAAAAAACCAAAGTGTGATGCCTGTTTCAGGTGGGATTGAAATAAACTTGAGAAAGGAAATGAGGAATATGTCAAAAGACAACAACCCGACCAAAGAGCAGACAACAGCCGATGGCCTCAATGGGTCTTCAACGCAGCGAGATAATCTCGCACCCGGAGGTGGTCCTCAGCTGGTCTCTAAATAAAATTGTGTACTAGTTCAGTGAAAATAGACGTCACACCAAACAAAATTTGAAAAGACCATTCAATACAATGATATCACTTTTATGAAAAGAATAAGATGATATATTCTGGTTACATAATTTTCATAGAAAGTAGTATGATTTCACACTTTGACTTCAAAACCTTTACAAAACACAATATATTCGACTAAAATGGGTTTAAAATCGAAGCAAATTTGCAGGTCTACGGTTATAGAGTTCTTTGATTCCTTCTATTTACAATAATTGTTCTATACTTCCTTGGAGTAAGTGACGAGATAGATTAATTCTTATCTCATCAAAAGTAAGTATTTATCAACTTATAGTAAATTAACTTTTTGAATGCTTATAAACAGCTTTTTATTTTATTGTTTTACATGATTTTTACAAATACGTGTCTAACCACAGATGGTCAGGAGCAAACAGCTTCATCTTTCATTTCTGCTTGTTTTCTGACATGGAAATAGTACTACACAACATCAGGATAGCGTTTACTTAAGGCCACAAATTGTTGTGCTTGTTAATATATATTGAGTTATAAAATAGTGTATTTAAGAGCTTGTTTTGAGTAAACAGTGTGAATCATTGCATCATTTAAGAACAATATGTAATACAGTACAATTACTAGAGTAGTGATAGATTAACGAAAATATTATATTCAAGTAACTATAATTGCAGGTGTGTTTGCTAATATATTTAACATATTAAATATTCCGAGAAACATGAAATAAAGTTTGCTTTTGAAAAAAAAAAAAAAAAAAAAAAAAAATATTTGCGTCTGTTCTTTATATAAATATTGATTTCTTAACTATAATTTACGATTTCCCAAAATCTATTCCCAAACATTCTATTTCAAAATGATGTGTACATCTAGGATAAGACAAAAACCTAACACAATTAAAAGAGGAAATCTAAAACACTATACAATTCGGAATGAATTTGGAATATACAATAATGTCGGCCTCTCAATAATAAAAATACAATTTTACCTTTCAATAAATAAATATTGGCGACAAACGTCATGTAGACAAACACCAAGGGATCAAATGAAGTAATTACATGCTCAGTAAACATAAATTGAATTTTCAGATTTACCGTAGTGAATTTTATCATTATTTAATGATGCTTAATCCTCTTTGCATGACAAATATGTCGTTGTTTCAGCAGACATAGCATCCAAAAATATTATCTTCGTATATAAAACCATTATTTGCAATGACTATCAAAAGAGCTTGGAATAAACAGCACAACTGGTACAAAAATGTAATCATGCATATTCTTAAACATCATTTACAAAGAATGAAATTTTACAAAATGACAAATCTGTCCTTCTTTCATTTGGTATTCACATCAAAGAAAACGAAAACACATACCATCATTATACTAGATACCAAAACATCATCAAACTCCGTATAAAGAACGATGCATAACTGGATCATCAAGGTGTCTGACTAAACATCTGTCTTAAGTGTTGATTACTCTTCTTTCTACAGTAAAGAAGGCCTTCAAAAACATTGTGATGAGATATATTCATCCAGTAGTGTCAATCAGATTTGGATTCTCAAACATTCTAAAGATCTACTGCTAAATCTCAGATAACAAACTCTGCATTTTTGCATCACCAAGAAAATCTTTGATTGTTCTACGCTTTACATTACTATTTGCCTTGCTCAAGTGAAAGATCTGCTTCATCATCGGATTATACAGAGCTTTTCTACAAAAAACAGGTATTGTACATATACATTTCTTGTTTGTGTTATAATAAACAGGAATTGTAAATATATACAAACTCGTATGAAGTAGAAAAATCAACTTGCAAAGTTCCTTAATTTTATTTTCAGATATATTGATGATGTCCTATCACTTCTTCTCATATGCCGGTGAACTTGAAATTACGGATACTACTGATACAAGAAGGACTGCTTCATACCTTGATCTTTACCTCAATATTGACACAGATGGACAACTTCACACTAAAATCTATAACAAACGGGATGATTTTATACGTTCCAATTATCAATTTCCCATTTCTCTGAAGTAACATATTACCCTCTGCTCCGTCGAATGGTGTGTACGTGTACATATCACAATTGATACATTATGCTCGTGCTATACTTACTTCATATACAAAAGTGTGCTTCAACAGAGTTAGGAGGAAGCAAGATTAAACATGGCGCTCCGTATATTTTATGGACACCATCACAAATTGGTTGATCTATACGATGTGCCTGTGTCTAAACTAATCAATGACGTTTTAACCACGTCTTAGATTGTGATTTAACATCAATGACATCTGTCTGCTAAGTACCGAACGTGACCTATTTCCGAATGTGACTATTAAACCGATAGTGAGTTAACATTGCTGTACGAAGTATCTCGGTATTTTGTACATCCAACATTCATGTATTTATTTTTAATGGTTTTGTTATGGTTTCAGTTGAATAATGTATTACCTTGTATTGTTTGTAGTCCAAATAATTATAAAATTGCCTTTCAATACCATGATTGTCATATTCCTGAATATGAAAGTTATACTGAATGTGAATTTGCATTACTGTGCGGTGTACTCGGTGTTTTGTACATCCAACATTCATTTATCTATGTTTATGTTATAATTTCGGTTGTATAATCTGTTATGTCTTATCGTTTGTAGATCAAGTAATTATAAAATTGCCCTTCCATACGATCATTGTCATGAAAATTTTCGGACGAATATTGTAAAATCATTGTAAAAGTTCGAAATTGCCTGTTAGTTACGTATATGAAAGCGGGTCACTTTTTGATATCCTGTATTGTTTGTCGTTGACGATACATGTTTGTTGTTGTTTTGCGGTTTGCATGTTGTGACTATTATATTATTTGTTTGTGCCTTTCTCTGTTATGAATGTTCTTGCTTGTGTTTGTGCTGTATTTCTGTCATGTAGTGTTTACGAGATTTTTTAACATTGTCATAAAGCGGGAGGTATGGCATGAGATTAAATCAGGTTCAACGCACCATTTGTTCTCAAAATGTCCTGCACCATATCAGGATTATGTTAGTTGTTCTCAAATAGTTCGTTTCTATGTGTGTTGGCGTTTGATTTTGTTGCACGTCGGTGTTCCTGCTGTTCCTTTATTTTCCTCTTACACAATTTTAGTTGATGTGCTTCTTTGGGTTTTGTTTGTGACCCGGATTTGTTTTTTTTCTCAATCGATTAGTGACTTTTGAAGACCGATATTCTACTGTTGCCTTTATGTAAATGCATTTAATTCTTTTACGTCCGAAATAACACATAGTTGCATTTACATTTAGGCACAAACGTTTAACAGAAAAAAGGTTTACCTGAAAAGGGTATCAAGGGATAAATACAGAAGAATAATGCAATATACATCATGTATCTCTGACTAATTGTTTTTAACAATAAGAATATTTTAGGTTACAAATAAATTGTACATTGTATTTGATTAATCCCTCCCTCTCTTTCACTCATCTGTTTTGCTTCAATATGTATCATAACTTACTTTTTAATACAATTATTTTAAAGACAAACATAAATTTGCTCATAGTATATAACTTATTTCTTTTCTCTTAACTAAAGCATAGATAATATAAAACAACTAACATGTAAAGGAGACCAAAATTTTTCATAAACTTGGACTTTAATTTTCTTTGTAATATAATATTCAAGAAATTGGTATTTCTTTATTTATTCTTTAACTCAACCATATTTGGTTTTGTTTCTTTTAATTTACATTTATATATATAATTCTTTGACGTTATGACTAGCAGATTCAATAATAAACTTTCATGTTTGCAACCAAGAAGCACATTCTCTTTGTTGAGAACAAAGTTTACAAAAAAAAAGTTTCACAATATTTGAAAAAGATTGCCACAATTGAAAAGTTATTGGTCATTCCAAAACAGGTGTTCTTCTCCAAATTTACAAAAGTACATAACTTTGTATCTTTTAAATTAATTTTGTACAATAAGTTATTAGTTGCTATAATTCTATGCAAAATTTATATTGAAAGGTTCTTAAATAAGCATCTGTACAAGACTTTTTGTTATCATGAAATATTCTGACCATTCTGTAGTATCTACACCCAACACTTCTTTCCATTTCAAAAATTTGATAGTTGGTAGTTGAATACCTACATCTACTATGTTTTATATACAACTTTGGCTTTCACATTACCAATGATCTTTTTAAGAAAGTATCACCAGTGTTAGACTTATCCAAATCAAGATTAAGACAGTTCCCTTTAAGGCATTTTTCATAGTGTTGGGGATTTTGAAATCAGACCATTTTTGATAAAATTGTTTGTTTGTACTTTTTCTTGAAATTGCTCAAACTTTAATAAAAAATCATATCTTCATGATTAATAAGGTAACTTACTGACTGCACACCTCCCTTTTCCCATTGAATGTAATACGGAAATCATCCAAAGAAGAAAAATTCTAAACATCTAAGGATAAAATATCACTGACAGAAATCTCAGTAATAGGTTTTGCAACAGAAAAGCATAGTAAAACATCCTTCCAGAAGGAATTTTACATCTTTTAGAAATCTCAATCAGCTTTTCTTTCTGAAGATGTAAAACCCTTTCACCCCATACTGCATAAGGTCTGCAAGTAACAACTGCTGCTAGCCACCAACTGGGTTTGACAGCAGTCTTTTATCCAACTAATTTTCAAATAGATATTTATATTGAAGTCCACCTTGTGAAATATCACCAATAAGTGTGTTTCGCTTAAATCTGTCTAGTTTTCCATTCAATATGAAATCATAAAACAACGAAGTAAGCTCTGCTAACCTGGAGTGTGATAGGTGTGGTAATGCAGTCATTAAGTGGACCAACTTTGAAAGAGCAAGTGATTAAATTACTGTAATTTTTCCCAATAATGTGAGTTTTCGATGTTGCCAGCTCTTCAGAATTGCAGAGACCTCTTTCAGGTTCAATCCACCATTTTCTACATAAGAAAATGCCTGTACCAAGTCAGAATATGACAGTTGTTATCCATTCGTTTGATGTGTTTGAACTTTGATTTTGCCATTTGATTGAGGACTTTCCTTTTGAATTTTCCTCGAGTTCAGTATTTTGTGATTTTACTTTTAATCTTCTTAGAAAAATAATTTCTGTGATACAGCTTGATTCTAAAGAAAATTCAATCCTGAAAGTTTAAAATTTGATTGTGACCAATAGTATGGACATAGAATCAGATCTGAATATTTTTCCTTCTAACCCATAGTGCTTTTGTCTTTGAAGCATTTATTTTCAAACCTGAAATTTTATAAAAGATTCAAAACATAAAAGTGTTTCCTCAACGATACTTCCTTCCATCTAACATAAGGAATGTGTCAAATGCATACTGGCTTAAAAGTGATTCATTATCATTGACACTAATTCCCTTATAACACCAATTATAAATAAATAGGGAGAAAGAGTATCTCCTTGTCTGCAACCTCTTTCTAAATGAAAAAACTTAGACATGTGTCCAATATTTATAACACAACGTGATGCCCTGAGTATAAAGTTTCAAACCATTTACACATCGAAGGCCCAAAATTAAAGCTTTTCAAAGAATTTAAAAAAAAACCATTCCAAGGAATCAAATGCCTTTTAAATTCAAAAATAATAAAAGACCTGCCTTGTTATTTTCCTAAAGATAGTGCATCAAATCATATAAAAGACGTGTGTTCTAACCCATAAATCTGTCTTTAATGAAACCTTTTTGTGTAACGCTTATGATAACTGATAAAACTGGTTTAAGTCTATTAGCTATAACATCAGAAGCTATTTTCATATCAGTATTCAAAAGATAAATAGGACGCCAGTCACTTATAAACTGTTTGTCTTGTCCCTCTTTAGGATTGCAAGTTATTATACTTTGATACTGAAAATCAGAAAATTATCCACCCGCATATACAAAGTGGAGAAATCGAAAGACAAAAGGGCCAATATCTTTTAAAAAAATTATAAAAATCTACAGTATATAGGCCCGTTAATAACTAAACGAGTATATACTCATATGGTCCGACCATATGAGTATACGCATATGGTCATGACCATACGCGTATGGTCCAAATACTCATATGGTCCGGAACATACCCATCAGAACCAGGACTATTTGTCATCAATTTTAAAGAATCAGCACATTCTTTAAAAGTTAAATTTCCTTCACAAAGTTCACTTTGTTCTTCTGTAAGCCTAATGTTATGATTAAAAATGATGTATCATTGCAATCTAATTTTTGCTCAGTACAAATTTTTATAAAAATTTTGTTGATCCATCAGAATTTTGGATTACTCTGAAATATGTTGACCTTTCTCATCTATTAGTTCTGTTATGGTTTTTTAATAACATTTTCTTTCTAATTTTCAAAAATAATTTGTACACTTTTCACCATTTTCATGCCAGTTAGCGCGGGATTTAAGTAGCAAGCCTTCAACTTTCTCTTGTCTACAATTGTATAGTTCAAGTTTGTTACAAATTAACATTTTTAACCTCATCATTTGGAGAATAATTCATAATACTTTCTAAATATAACATATCATTTTCAAGTTTGAGAGTGACATTTTTTTCCTTTCTGGATTTATTTATGCTGTAATTTATGGACAAGGATCTAATCTTCATTTTCAGTCTTTCCAAAAATGTTTGATCATTACATGACAAGTCAACAGGAAGAAGATCTTCTATATCACCTGACAGATGATATTCTAAAATTGTATCCTTAATGCATGATTAAACCCTTTGTAAATAATCTGAATCTCTTAATAACATAGAGTTAAATTTCCAATAACTTTTGCCCTGTTTCTCTAAACAAGCTGAGAAGGTGAACAGAATTGCCGAATGGTCTGTTCTATAACCTGGAATAATAATGGTATTTTCATAAGTGAAAAAGGTCTTCTGAAATTAAAAAAAAAAATAACCAAGGCGACTTTGTTTTATGGGTGAGAACTGACGCAATGTATATTTCCTATCTTCTGGATAGCATGTACGCCAAGGATCAAGTAGTTCAAAACATCAATGATTTCATCAATTTTTTACGGAAGTTGGGGTTTCTGTTATATTTGATATTAAATGTATCCATAAATTTATCTAATACAACATTCCAGTCACCACATAAAAAACACTGGTCTTTTAAAGATTAAAATGTTCTGAATTATTGTGTCAAAGAATGAAGGTTCGTCTGTATTATAACCATATAAACATGCAAAACTTAATCTTTGTGAAAAAATTGTTATGTCTAAAATAATGTAACGACCATTATCATCAATAACAGAATTATGCACCACAAAATCCAGACCCTTTTAAACATAATACAGACACCTGCACTTTTACTGTGTTTATGACTGAAAAGGCACTTATTTTCCAATTCATCCTCCCAGTATTTTTCAGTGTCTTTATTACTATGAGTTTCCTGAAAACACACTATTGAAGTATTTTTACTCCTAGCCCAATCAAATACATCTGCCCTCTTTTGGAATTCAAAAAGACCGCTTACATTCATTGATAATATCGTTACATTATTATCCATGATTATAGCTGAAGTGATGTTTTATAAAACATATAAGCAAGTTCATAAGTACAAATTTACAATTGTTACCAATTAGACATACATAAACATGCACACATACAAACATAAGATGTCGCATATTATTTTCTTCATTCATCATTGCATGTATAAACTAATTTACAGTATGGCATTTAATAGTTATAAATAAATCTTGCAAAGGAATAGATGTTTTTAGGGAGATAAGATCGCATATTTAGTTCATAATTAATGTTAGAGTTATTTCCCTATACTGTATAGTGACAGTATAATTAATATTTAAAAAAAAATGATTAAAGAGATTTATATCTTATACTATTTACTATATATACAGGATTTTGTAATTCAGAATTGACATGAAACATTTATCGTCTACATTTATATCTATCTATTTATATTTGTAATAGCTATACATTTTCAAAAGTAAAATCACAAAAATACTGAACTCCGAGGAAAATTCAAAAGGAAAGTCCTCAATCAAATGGCAAAATCAAAAGTTCAAACACATCAAACGAATGGATAACAACTGTCATATTCCTGACCTGGTACAGGCATTTTCTTATGTAGAAGCTGGTTGATTGAACCTGGTTTTATGGCTAGCCAAACCTCTCACTTGTATGACAGTCGTATCAAATTCCATTATATTGACAACGATGCGTGAACAAAACAAACAGACACAATTGGTTAAAATGTCAAAATAGGGTTACAACAGTCAACATTGTGGTATCATCTTAATCACTATAAAACAAACAAATGTTACGAAGAAGCACAAAAGGGCATACATCAAATTTAACATCCTCATTATGCTTATATCATACGATTTTATTTATCTATGTAAAATCCACCTATAAAGGATGGAAGGTTTTAAGTATATATTTAAAAATATATTAACAGATGTAACATACTAAACTGATAACTGATTAATTTTCATCTTTAAATTTCTTTTCATTTTTTTTCTACATTGTCAAATAGATCAAATCTTATTCTGCTACTAGTTTCACTTTTGGCATACACATTACAGTTGTAAAACCATACATTTTCAAATTTTTCAGTGTTTTAAGTCTTGTCATTAGTCCAAGATTGCGTTGTGTTATGTAATTATGAAATTTCACTTTATTTTTTAAGGATTTTTGTTGCATTATCCGTATTTTAGTGTCAGTATTCTTTACCTTAACAATGACAGGCTTTTGATAACCTTCTTTTATTCAGGTATTCTGTGGATAGCTAGTACATCATTGGGCTCAATATTTACCTTACACTCACTCTTTAATGTTTCAATAAAAGCTTTTCTCAAGTTCTCACCTCTTTTTCAGGAAAGTTTAGCATTCTTATATTATGTTTTCGACTGTATTGCTTATTATAATTGGTTTACTTCAATGCATCAATAGATCTGTTATTATTGTCACCAACCTTTTCCATTCAGTTTTCAATTACTTAATCTTTTCCCTGATTCTGTCCCTCCAATCGTCATTGTCTATCATCAGTGTATCTAACATCATCAAGTTTTCCAGTTGCCTCCTTTACTTTACACTCAAACTTACTGGTGATCTTCTCTTCAAAATGATCTAATAATTTCTGGACAATGTTACTAACTACACTTTTAAAGGTAGTTCATGGGTATAGAAAAAATGACAGAATTTTCTTATACTTTACCAAAATGAAGATTTTACTATGCATTTTCAAAAATAATAAAAATGGGTCACCGCGCTATTTTCAAGGTACGTGTCGTTCAAAATTGCCAAAATTTGTTAGATTGTTCATGAAAAACACATTTTGTGCTTAAAAGAAATCTATAAGACAGAATTTTGAAATAAAATATGAGAAGATAGGTATTATAATATATTTTAAGAAAATGGAAAGAAAAATGGTGTCACCGAACTCTTTTCTTGCTACAAGTAAAAATGAAAATTTCCTACATGTCCAGTATAAATTTTGTACTAAAAGAGTTATCTCCTTAAATGGCTTATTTGAAAATCGATTCTTAAAACACAAATATTTGGTATTTGATAAAACATTTTCGATAATGCAATGAATCACTAAGTTTTCTTTATATAAATAAACCGTGTAACCAATAAATTGCAAATCTGTTTTCAAAATTAGCAGATTTGGGCAAAGAACTAGACCGATTATGTACCGTGATTGTACAATTCAAGATGGCGGTATACCCTGAACTACCTTAAGTCCTTTTGTTGTACCAAATTAACCATTATATGATAGTTAGATTGGTTTTATCTTTTAAATTAATAAGAAAAATATGAACATTAGGCAAACAACAGTTCATAAATCCATGAACTCAATTTTAAACCTACAAAAATATTGACAAAGAAATGTCTGTACCAAATTTTGTTCATGGACAAGATGAATGCACTGTTTTCAAGTAAATTGTATCAAAATAAAACTTACCTTGAACTTCAGGTGCAGTAAACAGTCTTTCCAAATGGATAACTTTTATATGTCAAATATTGTTTGAACCACCAGATTTTGTTGTTTAGTCTTTATTTTTCTATGTTGTGTTTTGTTTACATGTACTATTTTTGTCTTTTTCTTTTTGCCATGGAGTTGTCAGTTTATTTTCAATGTCTGGGTTTTAATGTCTCTCTGGTATTATTCGCCCTACTTTTAACCCACTCAAAATAGGCTTCTCAGGATTCATATTGCTTTCTTGCACATTTTCTGTATATTCAGAAGTTTTATTAGTTTATAATGAAAGACATTAAAACTTAAAAGACTGTAATATTCAAAAAAAAAAAAAAAAAAAAAAAAAAAGTACCGGTAAGTATAGTAACATATTCAAAATTGTTCATATTGTACTTTCTCTGCAATAAAACTGAAAAGAAAGAATGGTCAGCTATAACATGTATAAGTGTTTTACAATTCCTGATTATTTTAAGATAGAATTTAATATATTCTGTTAGTATACACTAAGAAATTATTGATCATCTTTTACCTTCCAAAATATTTGTAATCAAATTCGATAATGAAGCTCGAAGTATTTGTTAATAAAAATGAAACATAGTTTTCTTTGACGTTATAACACTGATCTGCACTGCAGCGAACCACTAAATGGCGAACAAGCTGCCGACTATCACATTTCTTTAATTCAAAACGACCTATTATACAACTATTCTAAATAGTAATTTTGAAACCGCCTTTTGTCGTTAACTTTAGTTCTCTATCTACACTCATGAACACTTTCTTAATTTGTAATATAAAATATTTTTCTCTTCTTGCTTTTTGTTAATCTTTTGTAGAATGTCTGTATCATAAGAAAACAGAAATAACTCGATAGTTTGTTTCAAAAGAATGCAAATTTCACTATTAAAAGATTACTATATAAGGTATGTATAAAAGTTTTACATTTAGTATCACCTAGGAAATTATGTTTGATATGCTATAAATATATACGCGCAGCTGCTTTAATGTTGAAATATGAAAATAAAAGTCATGTCTCTTCGACGTAAAGTTTACTTCTTACATAAGTTTTACTATGGATGTATAGGTATTTGTCAAGGTATAATTGTTGTATTTGTGGTATCCTTTAAGATGGATCATCGGTATAAAATTCCTCAGATAGAATATCTTTTATACTTTCCAAAATGGAGATTTTTCAATACTTTTCTCAAAAGTACAATAAAAAGTACATAAAGTATGTGTAACTGTGCTCTTTTCATTCTAAAAGTCGTGCAAAATTGCCCAAATTTGTATAGATTCTTCGTGAAAAACACATTTTTGTGAATAAAAAATCTTTGAGATATAATGTTGAAATAGATTATTATGAGAAGATAGGTTTTATTATAAGCTTTAAAATTTAAAAACAAAAATGGTGTCACAAACATTGTTTTCTTGCTAGAAGTAAAAATGGAATTTCACTATCAATCCAGTGTAAACATTTACCAGATGAGTTATCTCCCTTAAATTGACAAGTTGGAAAATTGATTTTAAAGAAATGAATATTTGGTTTTGTTTAAACATTTTGAAAATGCAAAGAATCACCTATTTCTCCTAATAATACGATAATCAATCTTACACATACATTGCAAATCTGTTTCAAAATTTAACGATTAAGGCAAAGAAATAGACCGACTGTGTACTGCTATTGTACAATCCATGATGGCGGTATACAGCGAATCTACCTTAACTTGAATGGAACATATGCGATCAATATTGTCAACTTGTTATGCAATACACAGTGACGGATTGCATTTTTTGCAACAATTTGAAAAGAACTCAATATGTTGTCATTCAAAACACCATACTAGTTTTCGTGCATTTTCTGACTTTTATTTCAAGGAAAATTCATGTTATTAAGACCTTACATGCCAACTGCTGCAATTGAAAGGTTTTGAACTCCTATAAAATTCCATTTAAAACAATTGTCGATGTAAATTATTATATAAACAGGTTTATGCAGTCTTTTCATCTAATTTTAGTTTTCAATGTAAAATTATAACAACAGGTAAAAATGCCTTTCTGTGACCTTGAACTTGAAAGTATTATCTTTTTCCTTTATTTAACTATTGTTAACCAATAATAAAAAAAAAAAAAAAAACAAAGAAATAATTGTGCTCTGATACTACCTGCTATCAAAGGAGACAATTCAATCTCAATCTCAATGTGTTTTAATCACAGGGAGATAAATCTTGTTATATGAAGAGGTAACTCATCAACTTCAGTCTATGTTTTAAATATCTTCTGGGTATTTTGCTTACCCATGATTAAATTCTTTTAACATGTTAAAACTTTTAATCAGACGCAGTAACTCTTATCATGAAACATACATTAATATCTAATTTCAATTAAAATGAAGAAACATATTAAATTAAGATATGAGAAAAACACAATAAATGTAACATTATTTAGAAACCCATGGTTTTCTGTCTTTCCAGTTTTATAAATATAAGTACAGTGGAATATGTGCTAACTTAGTCCTCTATATATTAATAATCTCTTTATTGAATGTTGTATATGTTCTATTTATATAAGTTCCCTTTGTGTTCTTCTTTTCATCAGTATGTTTCATAAAAAATCATATCATATTCAATATTCTTTTTACATTGGGTATTCTGTTTTAGTTCTTTAGGAGTAAAATGTTTTAAGTTGTAAAAGTAACTTAAAATTTTCAATTTCCCTGTTGCATTGATATTCTACTAAAATTCAAAACAAACCTCGATAGTTTTAAATATGAAGAAAGATAAAATGTCCTAAATAGCCAATTCCAAATGTAACATGCAGATATTTCATATACAAGAAGAATTGGAAGATGGTTTAAGAGAAACTGGAGCATGCAGATGAGGGCTATAAAATAACCCACTTCAAACCATTCACCTGTATTAGAAAAGTATATCATATCAGTGTGATTGTGAATTAGAATCTTCAGAGCATGCACTGCTTTGAGAATTTTAGTGTGATGTCGAAATTGTACAAAATTGAGGATATCAAAATTCAGGTTATGAACTGTCAAAAGTCATAACAACCTTTAAAACGTCAGAATTGTACGATAAAATTTTGCCATTCCATTCCTGCTCCTTGTTTATTTTACAATTCAACTCCTGCTCCTTACTGTTTTTATTTTCCAAAATGTGTTTTAATTCAATGCCAATTAATGAATGTGGATTTGTCTCTAATTGGTTGCCAAAATCTGTTTTATCATCATTAGTTTCTGTTCGTGTCAGTACCAAAAGTTGAAGTATGTTAGATACTAATTTGTCCTCATTATGTTGTTTTACTTTGCAACTGAACTGTAATAAGTGCTTATCTTTTATGATTTTTGGTTTCTTCCTTTAGCATATAAATTTGCTTTTCAGTGCCTGAATCTTTTCTGTCTTCGTTTTGAATTTTGATAACTCCTGCCTATTTTTTCTTCATTTTCCCATATTCCTATTTGTTTCACATTCTGCAAAACTTTTCTTTTCCAAATTCCTTTGTTCAAGTCTTTTTTGTCTTTTTCTTTCATTGATTATATTAACATGTTCTTCATAAATCATTCGTTTTCTTTCTTTAGATGTCTTCATAATGGTTTGGTTTTGTATCCTTGCAGAATTTATAATTTCTTTTGTTTACTTGCAGATTTTAAATTAAGCCAATCAGATGTGTTGTTGTTTTGGAATAAGATTCTGTTTTCAATAGAAGATATATTAGAAGTTGGAGCAGAATTCATTTGGGAATCTAGTTTACCCATAAGTCTTTCAACAGTAATGTTATTAGGCAGACAAGACTTGGTATCATTAATTAATAATTCTGACGAGTTAAAACTTTACCATCTTCCAAAAATCTTTGAATAAGATACAGCACTTGTCTTTCAGGCATTTACACAATTTCCCAATATATTCACTGGTTAAGCTATCAATATTAGATATTTTGAATAACGATTCAGATACTGCATAAAGAGGTAAAAGGTCCAAACGTTAATGAACTTTCATGATTTAATAATAATGATGGATTTTGAAAACCAAGTTGCATAATGTCTATTAAACTTTGGTAAATGCTTACCATTTCTATTGCAGTTAATGTCTCATCGGAAGATATATATATATATAAACATGATTCTGTTATCTCTTTTGATATTATTCCTAATGCCCTAATGATAGACAATAGTTTGTTACACTGAAATGCCTTTAAAATATAATTTTGTGTAAAATTCAAAGTGCTTGAAGAATAAACAACATAATCAATTAAATGTTGAGCCAAATAAAATGTACCGGCACTATCATAAAACAAAGTGTTAAAAATCTTGATCCTCTCATTCTCATTATAAGTATAGATGGTATTCCCTTGTCTTTTAAGTATGTGACAGCATATAATGGGTCACCTGATCCGTCTTTATAGAAAAGATTTGATACAAACTTAATAAGGTTTCAGTTTTGAAATCATCCTTCTCTTCTAAACTAGTAATAATTGTGTTTACATATATCGGAAAACTGTAGTAAGGGTGCATATTTATTAAATTGGACTTTTGCTCACTAAGCAACCTGTTTGTTTTGCTTTCTGCACTGCTTCATAAAACTTTTGTATTGTCAATTATTTCGTAAGAACCTGTTTCTGCAATATCCACTAACATTTGATTTGTGCATGGCATATGTGTCTCGGCCTTTCCATCACACACCTCTTTTAAATCGCCATTTATGTTTTTCCACTTTCCCAAGAAAACTGTAATCCATAAAAAGATGACCCTTTTTTTTTTGCATCTCGGTACATAGTTGTTTTTGCATCTATAAATTCCTCGTTTAATTGCTTTCTAGACACAGTTCCTAGTTCACTGACAATATTGCATGCAGTTGCTATGCTTGGTAATTTTCAACACTAATGTTAACTATGGATAGAACTGCTTCTATGATAGGATTTATATGTTGGAGCCCAATTTTCTACTTAAAAAAAAAGATAATACAACTTCCTTATAGATTCATTGAAAGGTTTTCCCTTTCATTTGTTTGAAAAGATTTTTTTTTGATTTATTTGTAGTTTCGGTATCATTTTCTTTTACCTCATCCATACATATTATTTCATCAAAGTTACATTTCATTTTATCAATTTCAATTTTAAATCATTTATTACGTTACTTATTGCATACACTGAACACCTTTTTCTTAGACTTATTTTGTGTTCAATCTCTGTATTTGCAACTATATTCTGTCTCTTTAATAAACAATTGTTTGATTTCAATTTATTTATAATTTTCGCCTGTCTGATAATCTTCTGGTTGAGAACTGATGTATTTTGATGAGCAGTTTTATTTTTAATTGTACAATATTGTAGTGCAAATGTTTAATGATTTTCTGATCATCTAAAACTGGTGAGGCGTCTGATTTCATTTTAATTGGCTTTGCTCTAGATTTAGGAATCTAAATTCAGCCTGCATTAAGCTATCATAAGTTTCATATTTTCTGGCATTTCTCAATCCTTTCAGGTAATGAACCAATCTTTTCACACAATTTTGCCAAACTTTGATGTTAACATTATCTGATTTTTTCACTGCCATTTCACACAATACTGAATGTTACTTTTTCCATTCCTTTAACTTTTCATAAGCGTCTTTTACAATACCGTTAGTAACCATGACAGTTCAAATTATGATTGGATGTGTAAATATAACCAAATTTCCTGTTTAATTTTAAACATTTTTTTTTAAGTACCACTCTTGAATGTTCTATAAAATACATAAATAGCGCAACATATAGAACAGAAACAGTAACAGTAACATACAAACAATTACAAAGGCAAAGCAATCCATAACAAGCTGACTTAGTAAGAATAGTTATTTAAAATTTGATACTAAGCATGTAAATTTTAAAACAAGGTTTCCAGAAAAGCTGCAAAGATACGCAATGAATTATTGAACAATGAAATGCAAAGATACTGCCTATGATCAAAGGTGTACATACCTTTATACAAGTTTTGCTAACTTTGACTGGTTATTCAACAGCAGATTCTAATCAAAAGTTGTAAATCTGAAATTAAATGTTTAAACTGTTTCTTTTCTATCTTGACAGATGAATATTAGACCCAAGGGATAATTGAATGCTATTAATTCTTAAAACGCATGGATATAGAATAACAAAATGATACTAATCATTGTTAAATCTTTCAAATTCATAAATTAATCCCCTTTTAGGCTTTCAATTTAAAAACAAATAATTAGAAAAGAAAAACTTTACAATTACATAAAAAACAAGACCATATTTCAAAAACAAAGTGTAATTACTACAAAATGATAATGTCATTAATAAATATTTCAATATATATCTACTATTTTATTTGCATTTCATGAAAATTTATGTGAATGGATATCTTTTTAGGGAGATAACTATGAGATAATTATGTTTTGTGTTTTAATAAGCTAAGCCCTAGTGGAACCCTCAGGTTACATTATACTTGTAGAGCCTGACTAATGACCCACATGCCATAGAGTACACAAGCCATTCACCTTGCTTACATGTTACAGTGCCACTAGCATAAAGCAGAAGGTGATGAAGGATCAAGAGGTGCATATGCTATTGTTAGAACTGTGTTGTTAATATCATTAAACATAATTCAAAAACAATTACCTTCACAACAAAGATGAATGTTACAGTAATTATTTGGTATTTATTACATGCATAGTGACTAAGTGAAAAGTGCTGGGATAATATATAATATTTCAGACCTAAATATGCAATATTTAATCTGAAGCATTGTTAAGTTTCATCAAGTTTAATAAAGGCAATCTCCAAAGTTAGCTTTAACAAATATCTCATGAAACCTTATGCTATATCTCTGAATTAATTCTCGAACAAATAGTGAAAATCTAATCATAAACACACAATCATTAAATCACAAGTGTAAGGGATGAGACAGACAAGTGGCATAATATTAGTATTTGCAATTGTATTTAAATCATACACTCACACCACATCTTCCTATATCTATTGAGTTTATCAGACTATCATTAGACTTATTACCTTATGGTTTTTCATTCAATTGTAAACAACAGGACTGTAAATTGTAACTGAAATTTATAAAAAAATTAGTTCATGACATTTGTAACCACTATTTTAAAACTTTTGATTTTGCCTAGCATGATATATTTCAGGATCATCAGTGTATGCTCATTTGTTTAAAAATATTTATGATATAATGCGCTTGAAGCTCGGACACGAAGGTTGACTTGTCAGAACTGGCTTTACTCGAAAACTTGACTTTTGTGCATTCGTGTTCATCCTTATTTTCTGAATTTCCATTCAAGGATGTTATTCAAACTTGAACTGTAACTTGTCATGATAAAAGTATATACCAATTTTCAAATCACTATATTAAAGTATCCTGAAAAATAGCGGAACACTGATTGTTTGAGTAATTTTCTAAGTCAGTCAAAGGACCATGACTCTGCACAAAATCATCAGAACAGAACAAAATTCGGACTTGATCTGTAACGTGTCATGATTAAACAATATACTAAATATCAAATCAATATCTTCAAGCACTAAGAAAAAAATATTGAAAACTGATTTTCCAGATAACGGACGGACAGAGAGACAGACGGACAGACAGAAGACAGACAGACAGACATACAGACAGACAGACAGAGAGAAGACAGACAGACAGACAGACAGACAGACAGACCGTGAAAACCTAAAGTCTTATTCAACTTTGTAGGTAGGGGACTAAGTATAGAAGGATGGTACTGCTATAATAATTTCATCCTGATCCCCATCAGTAAACTTTAAACGACTCTAGTTAAATGTGCAAGCAGCATTTGTGTCCATATCTTGTGAAATCCATATATCTGTCATGATTCATTTTTATGATTTTACCACTAAAATTGGCATAAGTTACATTCTTAACTTCAAATGGATTTGTACAGACTCGTCCTAGATATTACTGATATTAACCTAATGTATCATTTGTAAAAAGTTGACAAGAATTGTACCTGTGAGAGGACGAACAGATGGTCACACAGATGAATGGACAGTCTCAGACCCATGGTACCCGCAACACGTTACGCAGGGGACAAAAAGTAGTATAAATTTACTAAAGAAGATGTCTAAAAAATTTTTAAAGACAAATCTCAAAATATTTGTTTAATTTCTTATCAAAATGTTATACAAAATACACAATTACCCTCCTATCTCATGTGTTCTTGCTTGCATATAGTTGAGGTATTAAGTCCACCCATCCCACCCCTGATCTTCCATCCAACCTGTCATCCCTTCCAAAAGCAAATCTAATCAAAGATTTAAAACGTTTTGTTTGCTAGATATCCACTGATCATTCAAAACTGATTTGAATGAAAATAAGTAAAAATATTAATAAAAAAAAAAAAAACGCTCGGAGATGCCGATAAGTAAAGTTTTACAAAATCATGTTTTCAGGGACGGAATGAATTGTCCTTGTCAAAATAACAAGTAATTCAAGTATTCTAACATTAGTTACATATGTTGATACCATTACCATGCTAATACATTGATAACACTGTCTTGTCAAATATACCGTATTGTCAAAGAATGCAGCACTTGTGTCTTCATCGACGGCCAAGGAAAAATGGTGATGGTAAAGCATGCAATTCCGGAATTTGACCGTCTCTGAAAATATTTATTCTAAAATTGAGTTATCGGATATTTCGCGCCAGACAACTATTGAAAAGGCTAGTTTATGTTATATGGAGTCGTTAGACATGGGAATAGCGAACTGTAAAGGTGTTTACATAAACTAGTGTCCTTATCAAGTATGTTACCATCTGTTGTATTTCATGTTGATTTTAATGCGACCTGGCAAATATGGAATAAAATTGAGAATGAAAATAGGGAATATGTCAAAGAGACAACAGCCCGATCAAAGAGCAGCCGAAGGCCACCAATGGGTCCTCAACACAGCGAGAAAAACATGAAAATAAAGTTTTATATGAAAACTGAAATAACTGTGGTTGAAAAAAAACACTTGTAAACTATAAATGATCATTGTCTATATTATTAATACTTATTTCAGATATAACATGTATAAACAGCTATGATATTTAATTTAAATTTATTGGATGGTCATTTCATTACTTGTCACCCTATCATGACAACAATGTTAGTTTGGTTTAGCTGATTCATTGACTTATATTTCAGCTGTTTTATCAAATCAGTTCTTTCTTTTTCCCGATCTTTATCTTGACAAGGAAATAAAATCTATCAATTTGACAACACTGTGATAATATGAGATAATGCACTTCGTCAACAACTAACCTACTAATACTATTTTACATGTAGGCGTAAAAGTGCATATAGCATACATACTGCATCTAATTATTTTGACAATTCATATAAACTACACCTGATTTCAATCCTTTAATAAAACATTGTCACGCAAAAACACGCTTTTAAAATTTATTTCTTCATTTGAATTATTTCATTCAAATCAGTTTTATAGTTCACATTGGTAACTAACATCTTTTAAATATCACGATGTTTCGTTTTTGTCCAATAGTATCCTTTTTAATAAATACATGTACCACTAGTGAAAAATAGAAAGAGACTGTGAAATGTACCTCAATCTGTTCGAATGAATAAATGCCAATTCTTTTAAAATAATTTAAACAGTTCCGCAAATAAATTTGTCAGATTTGGAGTGACAGTTAGACCTACCTTATTTGATGCATGTATCTTCAATCATTTGATTTTATTTCATAAAGAGCTGTAGCGTCCTTATACTGGTTTCAGTGTGAACTTCAAGTCTTCCCATAGTATATATATATATATATATAAGTCTAAAAATTTGCACAACGAAACTAATATAAGATGGTATTATACGAAGATGCTGTTATTAAATCGTGTTGACAAATATTTCGGCTTAACAAATAGCCTTCGTCGGTGTCAATGATTTTAACAATACTTTTAACAGTATAGACTTATATAAATTTTCCTTATCTGCACAGTATCGTCTATTCTAGACGATCCGGTACATAGTAAATTTGCTGGTTGGTCCTTTTATAGACTTCTATATATATATATATATATATATATATATATATATTCGTTTGTGCTTGTATTATATTTTCCTTCGGGTTTATATGATCCTTTCATCCTATTGCGACTCTTTAAAATTCAAGAGTCTATCCTAAATTAAGGTAAATTATATGGCCTTCCAAATACCGTTTTGATCCCTAAAATCACTGAAGAGACATTAATTGTCGAAATCCGGATATAGCAAGTTTATTGTTTTCTGTTTGGTTTTAAATTAATAAATAAGATCCATGTTACATCTCGTGATAAATTATTTGGCAATCGCCAATGGCAGTCAGTAGGGTTTAAAAACATCAGTTGTTCGACCTGTTAGTCAAATGCGTTTTGTTAAAATATACTTTTCACTTTTTAGTCTTTTGGAAAATGTTGTTTGTGCTGTTTTTGACCCTCTACCATGATTTTTTTTCATGCACAAGTATAAAATTGCGGTTTTATCCAACGCAATCATACGTTTGAACGTTGTTTTGAATTTAGACTTTTATATTTTTCGTGTGGGCTTTTATTATATTTTCCTTCGGGTTTATACGATCATTTTATCCTATTTCGACTCTTTAAAATTCAAGAGTCTATTTTAAATTAATTATATGGCCTTCAAAATACCATTTTGATCCCTAACATCACCGAAGAGACATTCATTGTCGAAACCGGATATGGTGTAGCACCTCATGTTTGCGGTATACCACCTTCTCCGCAAGTTTATTGTTTTCTGTTTGGTTTTAAATTAACAATCAAGATCCATGTTACATCTCGTGATAAATTTATTTGGCAATCGTCAATGGCAGTCAGCAGGGTTTAAAAACATCAGTTGTTCGACCTGTTATTCAAATGCGTTTTGTTAAAATATACTTTTCACCTTTTTGGTCTTTTGGAAAATGTTGTTTGTGCTGTATTTTGACCCTCTACTAAGAAATTTGTTTTACATGCACGCGTATAAAATTGCGGTTTTATCCAACGCAATCACTTTAGACTTGTGTGTTGTCTTTGTTGTCTTTTCGTTTTACACAAATGCAATCGAGTGGACTGTAGAATCCGTACAATTTGATTTACATGTTGTAAACAATGCCGTATCGAACTGTCATGTAAATGGAAACAACTTTCGTTGATCTTTATCGTGGAAGGGTATGGATGAAAACACTTAAATACTAATAAACGAAGAAAAAAAAGGATAACGGGTTGTCTTCGTCCAGATATGTTTTATTGTCCAGCAGATTATAGTAGTTGCTACTTTTATCCAATGGTTCGTAACAAAACACCTGTCATCGAATGTTTATTTTATTTTAGCATGAAAGTAGAGAACAAAACTGGATAATGTAAAACTATTTTTATACAATTGTTTTATCCCAACCTTTACTGTTATTGAAATTGATAGAGTGTAAAAAAACAAATAACAGATAAACAAAGGACATTGAATATCCGTCCATGACACAAAATCAATACACTCAAAGCAAAAAAAACAAAACAAAACAAAACAAAACAAAACAAATAAATAAAAAAAAGAAAAGAAAAGAAAACACCCACAAAAGCAAAGAGCTTAAATTGCTGTACATCATTGCAAAGTCTTATATTTGAAATCACAACTATTAACGACATTGTATTGTTAACTTTACACGGTACATCATTCAATATAATGAGGATTCGCTATTGTCCAGTACATCTTTTACCATTTCCAATTTCAACTATTTTATATTACTTTTTTGGTTATGAAGATTGCGAATTTTGCACAAACATATACAAAAGGGCATTAGCTAAGAGATATGAACAAAATTTGAACGTGATTTTGTTTGGTTCAAACATAAATCAAAGTAAAATGAAATAATAATTCGTTATTAGCAGCCAATTTGGTTTTGAAATGTCATAATAAGCAAGGACACATCGCTGATGAATTATTCACTTGAAGTGATTTTGTACTTGGATTGTACAATCCAAGATGGCGGTATATCATGAATCTACCTTAAAACGTTTTAACCCGGTGCATTTGTTCAACGAAACTTTAGTTTAGTGGTTGTTGTTTTTGATGTGGTTCATAAGTGTTTATCGTTTCTTGTTTTTCTTTATAAAGATTAGACCGTTGGTTTTTCGGTTTGAATGGTTTAAACTAGTCATGTGTGGTGTCTTTTATAGCTTGCTGTTCAGTGTGAGCCAGGGCTTCATGTTGAAGACCGTACTTTGACCTTTAAAGCTTTACTTTTACAAATTATGACTTGGATGGAGAATTGTTTCATTGGAAATATTGTTTCAGGTTAGGGTGAAGGTTGGTACATATTCAAACGTGTAAACCCGCTGCATTTGTTTGCACCTGTTCTTAGTCAGAAACCTGATGTTCAGTAGTTGTTGTTTGTTGATGTGATTCATAACTATTTCTTCGTTTTTTATATATAAAGATTACACCGTTGGTTTTCCGGTTTGAATGGTTTAAACCCGTCATGTTTGGTTTCCTTTATAGCTTGCTGTTCAGTGTGAGCCAGGGCTCTGTGTTCAAGACCGTACTTTGACCTTTAAAGGTTTACTTTTACAAATTATGACTTTGATGGAGAGTTGTCTCATTGGAACTCATACCACATCTTCTTATATCTATTGGTGTACTCATTTTCCGAAGAAATGGTGGGTTTAACCTAGTTTTATAGCTAGAAACATGAGCTACTTATGATATTCTTTACGTTCCTTTAGCTTACACATTTGGTAGAATATTGTAGACAAAAGAAAGGTAGCAAGCTGTACAACTGCTAAAACAAATGGGAAAAAGAAAACATCACAAGTCGAAGGAAGACAGATAAATAAACCGTGAGCGTTGTATTTGTGCAATAATAACCTTAAGCACCATAAACTATACTATTTGAAATTCAAATTTATTAAAATAAAGCAAGTATTCAGCAGAATATAACATAACTTATGTATTTATCTAAATATGTGACAAAACTGCTAAGATGATATAGGGGTATATGTCATCCAAAAGACACTATTAAAATAATGTAGTGTATTAGTCTATCTTTCTCAGATTAGTTCACTTGAGTATTATTTAAATGTCATATTGAATGTTTCTAAGATTTTTAGGTCCCTTGGTTTATTCTCTTTCTTAAAATATTATAAAACGTGATGTTCAAATGCTCCTTTAAATTCCAACGTTTTTCTTTTAGTTTCAAATAGAAACCAATAAATTCAATCTATTCATTCCAAAATGTAAAACATTTTTAAGGAAAAGGACGAACAAAGATGATATTAGTTTTAGATTTGCAAAATCTATTTTTAGATACATTCACAACGAAAAAACTTTTCTTTAACTTCGTGGACAACTTTGTATTTCAAAATTAACAATTTTGTATTCACTTTAAATCTAGAGGCAATTAATCATTGCTGACGATGTGACTAATTATCAAAGGTACCATAATTATAATTTGATAAAATTGAGTTGTACAAACAATTTACCGTTTCACTCAGCGGATTGATCTGTGCAATTTAATAAACTCAATTATCCGTTAATCAATATCAATGATTAACATCAATAATGACCCTTTTACACATTTGAAAAATTCAAATTACATAAAAATGGATTGCAGCTGCCCTTTCCTTGAATTGCCTTTTAAAGAAATGTTTCATATCTGAAATCTAAATCTAATTTCAAACATCAGGCTCAATACCTTTTGATTAGGAAAGTTATTATTGTTTGAATAATAACTAATCACAATCAAACATCGTAAATACATTGAACATGTGTTGAAATATTAAGTAGTATTCTTTATGAAGACAAATCGATTAGGGCAAAACCAACACATGAATTAGTTATTTGCTGAAATTATACATATTAATAAAAAAAAAAAGATATATATATATATATATATATATATATTTGTTAAAACATCATTTACATATTCTACTTGCAAACAATAAGTTCAAAAAGTATATCAAAAACCAGTATACTGTTCAGTTATATGTGCTATATTTGCATCGCCAGCACAAGGAAGTGATGACTGGTATGAAATGTCCTTACTTCTTTTCTTTACCTGTAACACAAAAACAATTAAATAGAATAGCTTAGCGCAAATCAATGTTTTTTTTTTTTAGTTTTTACAAAATGTTTAAATGTTATCATATTCACTAACTAAACAATTGTTTTCTTATTTGTTCTTTAGTTAACAATATTTAGTATGAATTATAAATATAAAGGATTTAGTCTGGTTAAAAGTTTGATATCATTTACTTACATTTACAAAACAATATTGTTCCGTTTTTAGTATTCACGTTCAACTATACATGGATAATATATAATCTATACAGTAAATGAATTTAAGTCTTTTGGTCTGTACATCATCTGAAAAGACTGAAACTTAAAACGTTTAGTCTTGTTAAGATTAAAATTTATTTTGTAGATATTTTCTTGTTTTTGACTCAGTACTATTCATAAATTTCCTAGCAGGCAATCAAAGACTGTTCTGTATATTTTAAACACGTAAGTGTTGTGTTGTTTGTACAGGTAAAACAACTACTGAAATGACTGAATAAAGACTGGATAAGTCTCAAGTAATAAAAAAAATAACTTGATAACTCAACAATAGAGTCAAAATATACCGAAGGAGATTCAAACTCATAAATCGACAGTAAACTGACACCGCCATAGCAAACAAGAAAAAGATCAAAAGACAAACAACAGTACACAATATAGAAAAGACAAATACCTACTTAGCAAAACAAATTTCATCAAAATTGGGGTGATCTCAGCGTCCCGGTATGGTTGGAAAATCTTGCCTCAAAGGTAGCAATTGTTGCTCTTGTAGGAGCAAAACGGTCAAAATGACCAAAAAGGGAGAGGAAAATTGTACCAAAGGATAGAGTAAAATTCATACATGTTTGTCGAAAACGAACAAGCAATGCCACAGCAAAAACAAAATATAAAGACAAACAATAGTCTCCAATATTAAACTAATGAACTTAAAACTATATAAACGAACGAACCTCAGACACGAAAACGACATGCTTGGAAGGATAACAATATCAAGTTTATTATTAAATACCAAGTCTTTGATTCGAAGTTTACAATTGGTTGATTAGTGAACTAGGGTTATCAGACTGATTAAATCGACTTCTCAATTGTTTTTGGCTCGATATATAATTCATTATTTTGAAACAAATTACCTTATTTGTCTTTTGCCATCCATTTTCCGACATTTCGTGCTCCTATTATATTTGTATTTTCATTATTTTCTTTATACGAATTACCAACATTGCTGTTGTCGTTTGCATTGTTACCATTTCCGTTGTTTCCACTTCCAAGATTCCAGTCACGTTTCCTTCCAAGGCCCCGATATTTCCCATTCCTCCTACATTTGTATTTTTATTATTTTTTCATACGAATTACCAATGTTGCTGTTGTCGTTTGCATTGTTACCATTTCCGTTGTTTCCACTTCCAAGATTCCAGTCACGTTTCCTTCCAAGGTCTCCTATATTTCCTATTCCTCTTACATTTGTATCTTTATTATTTTCTGCATACGATATACCAGGAATGCATTGGTCGTATGCATTGTTACCATTTCCGTTGTTTCGACTTCCAAGATTCCAGTCACGTTTCCTTCCAAGGATATTTCCTCCGATATTTCCCATTCCTCCTACATTTGTATCTTTATTATGTTTCTGCATACGAATTACCAATGTTGCTGTTGTCGTTTGCATTGTTACCATTTCCGTTGTTTCCACTTCCAAGATTCCATTCACGTTTCCTTCCAAGGCCTCCGGCCTCCGATTTCCTATTCCTCCTACTTTTGTATTTTTATTATTTTTTCATACGAATTACCAATGTTGCTGTTGTCGTTTGCATTGTTACCATTTCCGTTGTTTCCACTTCCAAAATTCCAGTCACGTTTCCTTCCAAGGCCTCCGATATTTCCCATTCCTCCGACATTTGTATCTTTATTATTTTCTGCATACGAATTACCAATGTTGCTGTTGTCGTTTGCATTGTTACCATTTCCGGTGTTTCCACTTCCAAGATTCCAGTCACGTTTCCTTCCAAGGCCTCCTATATTTCCTATTCCTCCTACATGTGTATCTTTATTATTTTCTGCATACGAATTACCAACCTTCATGTTGTCGTTTCCATCGTTAGCATTTCCGTTGTTTCCACTTCCAAGATTCGACCCACGTTTCCTGATAAAGATTAAAAATAGTTATGTTCATACGGCCGGGTATAACACAGACAACTAAGTATGAGTGAAAAGTATCACATAAATTCCTTGCAAAAGGAGGAGCGAAAATACCAGGAGGACATTTAAACTCATATATGTTTCTGGAAAATCTTCCTTAAATTGAATGACACGTTTTGCAGAAAGTGTCAATGCCAGGAAAATGCCACACTCAGAAGCAATGTCAGATATTTTTTTCAACATCGATTTATTTTCTATGTATTATTTAAAAATAAGACAGTGAGTTGAGAAACACTACTATCTTGACAAGAGTTATCTCTTGAGACATTGAGAGTTTTAGGCTTTTATGTAAAAACATATAGCCTATACAAGAGTTTCAAAATTTTGTTTAAAGCAACAGAGTATTAAAACTATAAAATTCTCAGCTCTGAACTGTTTTAAAATACACGCTGAATAAAAACTCATACAACTTTGGTTTTACCTGAGATAATTCATAAGGGAATCAATGGCGAAATCATCATTGTAACCATATATTTCTCCAAGATCTGCATTTCTGTTTTGAATACCCAGTCCTAAAAATTTTACAGAAAAATTGTATTTTGGTATTAATTTTGAAAACTGTAAAACAAGTCAGAAGTTCTGCAGAGATTTGTGTAAGAGTATTAAGTTTATTTTGTCATTAAAACACACACTAAAAGCTCTTCTGAATTGTCACCGGGCTTTAGTGATTGGCATTGCTTGCTTTAGTAAAAATTTAGTAACATTTCCCAACCTTATAATTCTAATTGTCATTCTGTAAAATCTAACAAAATAAATTGAATTCATGCCTTATCATATAACTCATACATGTGTTAATCTTTATTGTTTTTTAATCAAATTTAGTTCAAGTTGCTAATGGGTCAAAATGAATTTAATAAAAGTTGATTGCATTTTCATTTTGCGAAAATGAAAAAATGTGGCATGATTGCCAAGTTACATCCATGTTGGTCTCACATGGATAAAGAGTTATTGTTTTAAAGTCAAGTTTGGCCAAGAAAAAAAAATCAAGGTCTTCGCTGTTAGAGGTTTCTTTAAACCAAGAGATTTTATGGGCGCACCCAATTTCAATTTATGAGGATAACATGGTATTCATATTTAACAGTATGGCTAACCTGATTGGTCTATATGTGCACCCGCTATTTTTGTTTTAGAAAGTCGTGCATTATACCAAAGGCATAATAAACTATTTGCATTAGCCCTGACGCAACTGAGATGTCTTTTCAACGGTAGGATGAGTCCATGAACATGTATTTCGTCGATTTTTTCCCTACTTTTATTGATTGGTATATTTTATAATTACTCTGAATATCAGCACAGCAATGTGAACTTTATTAATTGGAAGATATATTTATTCATAATTACTCTGAATATCAGCACAACGATGTTAAATCTGCAAATTTGCAGAAGCAAATGTTTTGTTCTTCCCTCACTGGGATTCGAATTCACGCTGACAACAACGCCTGCACTCTGTCGAGTGCTCTAGACCACTCGGCCACCTAGACTGAACTACTAAATATTCAGCTTTCGGTGACCTAGTGTTACCTTTCCCTCAGTAAAATCTCGAGTTGGAAACACACTACATGATGTATTATGCATGAAGATATTTATATATATACCTTAATTTGAAGTCATTGACGAGAGAATAAATAATACTATATATATAAACACATTGTAAATTAACCGTGTAACTACTTTGTGGAATATTTCTAAAACTGTTTGTATTACATTTTGGTATACATATTAACATAATATTCTTACCACAGACTGTCATGAACAGACAGCTTAATAGTACTATAGCCTTCATTATCACTAGTTTTCTGAAATAGAAAACAAAGCACTATAGTATTGCATTGCCATTAAGATCGCATGTTCTCTAGACAAAAATAATGAATGTGTTGTGCTTGTTAATACGTACATGTATTTTAGTTTATATGGCTGTTAAAACATGTTATTACAGAGTATATGTTCAAACTAGTATACAAGTCAAGGAGTATATTCTCAAATTCGTATACAAGTAAAAGAGTATATGTTAAAGCTCGTTAACAAGTACAAAGTGTATATGTTCAGGCTCATAAAACATGTTAGCAAGGAAAAAGAATATGTCCAAACTCGTATTCAAGGAGCAGTCTATGTACCATTGCATTATTTCATAATTATATCTAAATCTGTACGATTACAAAACAAAAGACATCTTGATTAAAAGATCAAATAGCTTTAATGCATAGTATTTTTACAGAAAAAAAAAAAAAACGTTTTGCAGCCACTTGAAATGAGGTTTAAGTAACTGTCCCGGCACAATTAAAAGAAAATGAAGTCGTAATACATTTGTCGTTTGTCGAAGATAAATACATGTTACATCATCAAAAGTTATCTCGTTAAATAAACGGATATTCAGGGTAAATGTCATTTTACATTAAGCCAACACTAAACAAACAAACAAACAAAGAACAATTACAAGTAAACAAAGGATTATCACACCTTTAACATGCGTTTTAATGATATGTTCAGATGTTAGTCCACAAAAGTTGTAAATAAATTTAACACAGGCTTTGATCATATTGATGAAAACATACTTTACAGGATATAATAACTATTACTAATGTTATCATCATTAGCTACGCCGATATCACCCTGCTTAGTCGCTTCGTTATTTTCATATCACAGCTTTAGGATGAGAGCAGGCGTTGTTAGCGACGTCACAATGTCTGAGGAGAAGTTAGCAGCAACGTTACAATGTGCGAGGAGACGTTATCAAGATTGCTTTCTTCAAACGTGAAACTGTCTTAGGGAGGGGAAAAGCAGTAATAGAACGATAAACGGATAATTTGGTTTTCTTCGTAAAATATCAGCCACTCGACACAATGAGAACCTTTTAGCTCGTTCGCTCTGCTCGCTCGCCAAATAGGTTCACATTCTGGCTCGCGGCTATTATTTTACAATATCAATGTGTAAACAATCCGATAATTTATACACGGATTATAATACGAAGCGCTATCTAATATATGAAAGTTAATTCAATTTATATGTCTACGTTTGTCCTTAAGCATTCCTTTTGTAATTAGTGAATTACAGTATACCTTTTATGTCATTTTGCATCTTTTGAAGAACCCACCTGATTTGTACTAAGTAATCATTCTTATACAACATGATCAACTGACTTATTATTTTCTTTTTGGTTTCTGCTTGTTACCTTGATTTGTATTTTGTGATCTATCAGTGAGATTTTAACATCGGTACACTAATGTTGCCTTCAATAATCAACGCAACATATTAAACTGGCTGTTTACAAGATGAAAAGATTCTGCTTAAGTAAATTGTATCGTAATAAAACTTACCTTTAACTGCAGTTGCAGTTAACAGCTTAACAAATTTCTGCCTTTTATATCATAGATGAAAACCAATAAGAAAAGCGCCTCCCACGGATTAACCTGCTTTTGTGTATTTTTAGTATATTGAGCAATTTTTCACGTATGACATGTAAAAATTGAAAGAAGAAGTTGTATTTTAAATACATCTAGTATTATCTGTTTTCAATGTCATATGCACAATTCTTCTCATTTTTTTTTTAATTAAGAATTACCGGATAGTATTGCAAGATATCTTAATTTGCATTAATGTATGTATGCATGAAGTGACATTTCATATCATCACATCAAATTAGTAAATAGAATAAAAATACAGCCATTGAGTGTTTGTCAAAATATTTTCTTAAAAGTATTAACTTTTTTGGAAAGAATACGTTTAACCATCTCTGTTATATCTGTTTTGGAGTTGGAGACATTTTAATAGCTAGTGCTTTCTATTTATTTTATTGCACTTAAAAGGCACCAACCGAGCAACACGGAATAAAAAGAAATCTTATCAAATATTAATTTCAATAGTTATTAATAAAATAAAACCTGTTTTATTCAATGCTGTTAACAAATGTTCTGACTTTTTATTTAAATGTCGGTAAAAATAATACAATTGATACAAATATTATAATTTTAAGAGGTTTCACCAAGCTTTTATATTGTTCTCTATAATGACGATGCAATTTGCATTATAAAAATATTCGAAACAAAAGAACAACAAAACTAGATTACCGAAGCCTAGAATTTACTCTAAGTATTTAATCCGAAAAATTCTTTGAATCCGTGGGTACCCTATTTTTCAAGTAAAACCATTTCTGTCACATAATTTGAACCCTTTTAGAATATATTTTATTTGATTTCAATTTGATTTTCTGTGTTTTAACTTCACTTTTGAGCACCGCTTTTGGGCTATTTCGTGGTGGCCAGTTTTATTATTGGAGGATGCCGGAGTGCTCGGAGAAACCCACGACAATCCTAGTCAATTAAAATTGGATTCGAGTGCAGACGCACCAGCGGGGTTCCAACTCACAACCTCAGTGTTGATTATATATATAATTCGTCTATATAACAGCTCAACAATGTTAGGTCTGTAAATTAGCGGAAGAAAATGTTTTGTTCTTCCCTGCTCGGGATTCGAACTTATGCTACTGAGATATTGTGACACCAAATCGTCTTGCACTGTGCCCGACGCGCTAGACCACTCGACCACCTAGGCTCTACAAAATATACAGCTGTCGGTGGCCGGGTGTTACCTTTCTCCGTCAGTTTTAATTTAGCGTCGTAACACAGTACATGATATATAAGGCATGCAGATGGAATTGTTACAGATCAGCTGAATTATCTATTGTAAAGGATCCTACAAATTAATGTAAGATGCAGTCACAAAAATAATTATATTATAAGTAAGTCTGAACAAGAGACGTCTCTACAACATATTTTATCCATCGGATCACCAGTGATGGTGATACAAGGCTTAAAACACATTCTGTGTATATAATTCGTCTAAATAACAGCCCAACAATGTTAGATCTGTGAAAGCAAATTTTAGTTCTTCCTGGCCGGGATTCGAACTCTTCCTATTAAGACATCGTGGCACCAAATCGCCTTGCACTGTGCCCGACGCGGTAGAGCACTCGACCACCTAGTTTCTACAAGATTTAAAGCTGTCGGTGGCCGGGTGTTACCTTTCTTCGTATATATATATATATATATATATATATATATATATATATATATATATAGAAAACATGGCATGGTATATTATATAGGAGTAAAATAGTAACGTCAAGCGATAAAAAAATATATATATATATAATGATACAAACAACCAAAAGACATTACTTGTAAAAAATTAATACGCGTAGGTATATGGAATTTCTTTATTGTAAAAGTTGCCATATCAAACGGGGAATGAGTCAACAACCCGATCAAAGAACAAAAATGTACCAAGGACACAAATGGGTCTTTAACACAGAGAGACATCCCGCACCCTAAACAATAATTGATACTAGTTAAACGGAGTGGACGACATTTTAAACTCCGAAACATACATATCAACAAAATTAGAAAAAAAAAACACACAAGACAAGCAAGGCTAGATTTTCCTGACTTGGGACAGGTGCAAAATGTGGTTGGTTAACTATGTTTTGAATTTCAATGAAATTAGGAGCTCATTGAGAGTATCATCCATACAAATTCACTGATGAGTCTCTCGTTGTCACAATCAAGGCAAATATAATGGGATTATTGCTGAAAATAGCAACCCTGTATCGTGAAAATATTGATTTGAAACGTAGACCCTTGTATATTGCATTAATTTTATCAACAAGGAGATATATCCGGAGATATTTCCTTCTATCACGGATAGAGTTGAAAGAAAACAAGCCCTTGTATATCAATTCAACATGAGGAACAGTGAAAATTGTCTTTCTTTCAAGGAAATAGAAATATGACAGCTACTGAGAATATCGCTTCAAATTGATCAACTGGAAAATGTATCTTTAAAATTTAGCCGAAGCTTGATTACTGCTGCACAGATATACAGAACTTACTTTAAAACATGTAACATGATCCCTTCTGTCTTAAAGATTAGTAAAATCATAACTTTTTTTTAATTTTTAGTGAATTCTGCCACCCTAAAAAGAAGGGCGACAGAGGGTTACTGATGTTCTAATCTAGTGTACCGACAAAGAAATGATATGTCAAGCTTACAAACAGAAACTTATGCATGAATTTAAATAGGTGTGTCTTTGGTGGAGTTTCATATACTAATCCTGTTTCAAGTATGGCAGCGGAGCAACTATTTGAAGGTATTAAGATCAATATCATTACAAAGCGCAAGACAAGTACTTCTGTTTCTAGAATAAAATTCATCACGTATCATTTGTTTTGTCAATTAACAATTTGTCTTGGACTATATTTATAATTATGAAGTTATATGTACGAGAAAAATAACTTACCTTTTGTTTGGGCTGACTGAGCTTCAATTTTCAAACTACATTTTCAGATGTTTATACATACCATTTGGTCAGGTTATTATATACAAAAGTAACCATAATAGTAATTAAAATGAAAAAATATGTACATGCTTTAATTACATGCAATTAGTATTTAATACCATATTTTTATGACTGTCATTTTCGTTTCGTCACATAAATGACAATAATTGTTGATATTTGTCTCCTTACATGTTACTTATTGAAATATAACAATTAAGAAAAGTAGAAAATTGTTATTTATGACAGGTTGTTGACAAATAATTTTGATAATGTTTGGGTTCTGTTGATTTTCATTTCACGATTTTGACATTTCAACAACAAATACTAGCGTTTTTATATTTGATACCAATTCATACTTTAGATATAATCCCTACTATCAACACTACAGGAATATAAACAACAGTGAAAGTGATTTTCATGAAGGCTATTTTAATTAACGAAAATAAAAACATTTACTTGTTTTAGATTTTTGAAAGTTTCGGAGTTTTGCGCTGTTTTATACGTTCAAGTAAGATTTGGTGTTTTTGGTTTGTTTAAATAAGGAAAAGTGTAAGTTATATCTTTTGTGTATATACTCATAAGTGTGGCATATAAATCCCGTCTAAGTAGGGATGTATTATGTATAATGTTATTAATCCATGAATTTTTCCATATACAGACTCAAATTTGCCAATTCCACAAACATAAACCTACTATGTATAGGCTACCTAAACTACACAAAAACCAGCAATAATATCGTTTCATCTCGGTCTCTAGTTAGTGTTCTACAACTAATCTTTAAGTGCTTTTAACAAGTTCTTTAACTACTATCAAAGAGCTTATCATAAACTATTGTAATAAAATATATGAAAATAGTGGAATTAACTATTTTTGGAGTGTAAAAACATGTTTGGATGTTTTAGATAAATTACGTGCTTTTGATGGTCCTGTTGATTCTGTTGACAGTTTTGACTTTTCTACTCTTTACACTACACTTCCACACAATCTTATGAAACAAACATTTTCCTATTTAATTAAATGGTCGTTTGATAAATCTGAATGGAAATATATTTGCTGCAACTCATTTAAAGCCTTCTTCTCTAATGAGAAAGGCAAATATGCTAGATATACTTACTGGAGATGTTATGAGATGATTGAAGCTGTTAATTTTCTCCTTGATAATATTTATTTACGTTTCGGCACCAAAGTTTATCGACAGGTTGTAGACATTCCAATGGGTACTAATTGCGCCCCTTTAATAGCAGACTTGTTTTTTACTGTTACGAATCACAGTTTATGACCAAACTCAGTAAAGACCCATTTTAATTGCATTTAATTGATAAATTCAACAACACTTACCGTTATCTTGATGATATTTTTCGTTAAATAATCAAGAATTTTCTCAATATACTACCGAAATTTACCCAAAGGAACTTACTTTAAATAAATCAAATTTAAACGGTAACAACTGTCCTTTCCTAGATTTAAATATTTCGGTTTTACAGATATTTGTAGTATTTGTATCCATCTGATGAGTTAAGCCTTTTTCAACTGATTTTTATAGTTCGTTCTTATGTTGTACTGTTACACCACTGTCCCAGGTTAGCGGAGGGTTGGGATCCCGCTTGCATGTTTAACCCAGCCACATTCTGTATGTATGTGACTGTCCCAAGTCAACAGCCTGTAATTCAGTGGTTGTCGTTTGTTTAAGTGTTACATATTTGTTTTTCGTTCTTTTTGTACATAAATTAGGCCGTTAGTTTTCTCGTTTGAATTTTTTACATTTTCATTTCGGGGCCTTTTATAACTGACTATGCGGTATGGACTTTGCTCATTTTCAAGGCCGTACGGTGACCTATAGTTGCTAATTTCTGTGTCATTTGGTCTCTTGTGGAGAGTTTTCTCATTGGCAATCACACCACATATTCTTTTTATATGAACATAAGAATTGATAAAATATAAAAAGGAGATGTGATATCATTGCCAATGAGAACCCTATCCACCAAAGTTCAAATGAAGTGGATGTAATCGACTATGGGCAGCCATACAGCCTCCAAAAAATAATACAATTTTACTTTATAATCGGCTATTAAATGTTTCGACATAAAAACGTGACACCATTCAGTTCAGAAATTACGGCCTAATTTTCAACAAAACAAAACAATATACAAAATACAAATATAACAGTGATGAATCAACGACAATCACTAAACTATTGGCTCCAAACTTGAGACAGGCACATAGAGAATGTGGCGGTTCAACCATGTTCGAATGTAACGACCCCCCACCTCTCCGCCAAAATACCTTAACAGTAGTGTATCAGTACAACATAAGAACGAACTATCAAAATTAGTTGAAAAGTGCTTAGCTTATTAGTTCAATATAAAGCAGGAAAACATTTAACAACAAAGAAAATTTATACATCACTCACAACAAATCAGACATAATTAAAGGTCTGATAGTACACGCAGTTATTGATAGTTAGTTCAATGCCAATACAAACTTAATTCAAATTATGTATCTTAGACAATACACATTCAACATCCAATGCATTTAGTGTAGAGACGTTATAGAAAAACATGAGCTTGGCTTCAACGGATCGTAGAACCGTTAATGTGCATTTGTGTGTAACAAGATATTAAGTACGGTTTCAATTTAGTGATAACAAAATCATTATACCAATAAAACACTATTCAATGATTTGATTACAGTGTTGAATCGGTAACCTTTAAGAATAAGTCTATTTAAAGGATTGTATGTTTACGCGGATCGTATCTAAATTTACGGGCTCAGTTTAAAACATCACCGTTAAATTTAAGATATGCTATTGCGTTTGAAATAAGTTTTATACAGGTACTTGCAGACCAAATACGCTAATTACGGGTTTAATAAAGGCAACAGTAGTATACCGCTGTTCGAAAGTCATAAATCAATTGAGACAAAAAAAAATTCGGGTTATAAACTAAAACGTAGGGTAACACATCAACTATAAACGGAAAACAACGAAACAACAGAAACACTGAAGTGAACAAAAGCAAACGACAATGCAACACACACAGAAACTAACTATAAGATAACAACTGCCATTTTCCTGACTTGGTACAGGATGTTTTAAGAAAAAATTGTGGGTTGAACCTGTTAAAAATTCCATTTTGGAAGATATCGACCGAAAATTCGTTACCATTAGTTCATGTTCATTGTTTTTTTAAACCTCAAATAAGACGAACATTTTCTATTTTGCCAAGTGGGGTAGGAAAGATTTATTTATTGCATCTTTCCTGGTGGCTTAGTTGACCCTTCCTAGGCCAAGCTATTGTATTCTGTATTATTTTATTATCGTTTTATGTTTTGTATTCATTATTATCAGAGACATATAATACATTATATGTCTCTGTTATTATATTGTTGGAAAATGTATATGTATATATTATATATTGTTTTTGTTTTTGTTTTTTTTTTTTTGTATGAGGAACATTTTACTCTAAATAAGTAAAAATATTGCAATTCAACTTCTTGTTTCTCTCTTCATTTATGCATTGCCCAAATGGTCCAATACATGTTAAATACATGCGATACTCACTGATTCATTCAAGTGAAAGGTAAACCTCTGGTTGTTTGTTTGGGTTGATGGAGGAAAGCATAAATAATCTATACAGTAAATGAATTTAAGTCTTTTTGTCTTAACATCATCTGAACAGACTGAAACTTAAAACGTTAAGTCTTGTTAAGATTTGAAAGTATTTTGTAGATATTTTCTTGTTGTTGACTCAGTACTTTTCATACATTTCCTAGCAGGCAATCAAGGACTGTTCTGTAAATTTTAAGACACGTAAGTATTGTGTTGTTTTACAGGTAAAACGACTACTGAAATGACTGAATAAAGACTGGATAAGTCTTAAGTAATTGAAACAAAAATAACTTGAAGATTCAATTTCCGTAGTTTCCACTTCCAAGATTCCAGTCAATTAGAGTCAAAATATACCGAAGGAGATTCAAACTCATAAATCGACAGTAAACAGACAACACTATGGCAAAACAAGAAAACAGATCAAAAGACAAACAACAGTACACAATATGAGACAAAGAAAAAAAACGACTTAGCTAAACAAACTTCATCAACATTCGGGATGATTTAAGTTTCCAGGTATGGATGGAAAATCTTGCCTCAAATGTGGCACTTGTTGCTCTTGTAGGAGCGAAACGGTCAAAATGATCCAAAAGGGAGAGGAGAATGGTTCCAAAGAAAGAAGTAAACTTTTGGATTTATTTAACATACAGAAATAAAATACAAAAAAAAAACGTAAGCAACGAACGTGGTTGTTAAATTTGATATATGGTTTTGTTGTGCTGCTTTGTTAAATATTTGTTTCATTTTGTTCTGATTGCGATTGTGACACGGGGATGTCTGCTGTACCCTATTTTGACAATTTTATCTATTATGGCTGTTTTGTTTACGCATCGTTGTCAATATAGTGGAATTTAATGCGACTGTCATACAAGTGAGAGGTTTAGCGCTATAAAACCAGGTTCAATCCCTATTTTCTACATACGTAAATGCCTGTACAAGTCAGGAATATGACAGTTGTTGCCCATTCGTTTAATGTGTTTTATATTTTGATTTTGCTATTTGATTAGGGACTTTCCGTTTTGAATTTTCCCTGAGTTCAGAATTTTTTATTTTACTTTTTCAGGCATGTTTGTCGAGAACGAACAAGCAATGCCTCAGCAAAACAAAACTAAAGACAAACAATAGTCTCCAATACAAAACAAATTAACTTAAAACTGTATAAAACGAACTGAAACAAAAGCGAGATGCTTCGAAGGACTAAAATATCCAGTTTATTATTAAATACTAAGTCTTTGATTCGATCAATTAATATGGCTGTCGAAGTTACAATTAATATGGCTGTCGAATTTTGTTACATTTATCAATTGGTTGATTAGTGAACTAGGTTTCCACTCCTAGACCTGATTATTTCAACTTCTCAATTTCCGTTGTTTTTGACTCGATATACATTTCCTAATCCTAGTTCATTATTTTGCATTGTTACCATTTCCGTATTTATCTTTTCCAGCCATTTCCATCAGTCAAGTTTCTTCTCAGGCCTCCGATTTCCTGTTCCTATTACGAATTTGTATCTTTATTATTTTCTGCATACGACTTACCAACGTTGCTGTTGTCGTTTGCATTGTTACCATTTCCATTGTTTCCACTTCCTAGATTCCATTAATCCTTTCCTTCCAAGGCCTCCGATATTTCCTATTCCTCCTCCTACATTTGTATCTTTATTATTATTCTTTATACGAATTACCAATGTTGCTGTTGTCGTTTGCATTGTTACCATTTCCGTTGTTTCCACTTCCAAGATTCCAGTCACGTTTCCTTCCAAGGCCTCCGATATTTCCTATTCCTCCTACATTTGTATCTTTATTATTTTCTGCATACGAATTACCAACCTTCATGTTGTCGTTTCCATCGTTAGCATTTCCGTTGTTTCCACTTCCAAGATTCGACCCACGTTTCCTGATAAAGGTTAAAAATAGTTATGTTCATACGGCCGGGTACAAAACAGACAACTAAGTATGAGTGAAAAGTATCACATAAATTCCTTGCAAAAGGAGGAGCGAAAAATACCAGGAGGACATTTAAACTCATATATGTTTCTGGAAAATCTCCTTAAATTGAATGACACGTTTTGCAGAAACTGTCAATGCCAGGAAAATGCCACACTCGGAAGCAATGTCAGATATTTTTTTTCAACATCGATTTATTTTCTATGTATTATTTAAAAATAAGACAGTGGGTTGAGAAACACTACTATCTTGACAAGAGTTATCTCTTGAGACTTTGAGAGTTTTAGGCTTTTATGTAAAAAACATATAGCCTATACAAGAGTTTCACAATTTTGCTTAAAGCAACAGATTTAAAACTATAAAAATTCTCAGCTATGAACTGTTTTAAAATACACGCTGAATAAAACTCATACAACTTTGGTTTTACCTGAGATAATTCATAAGGGAATCAATGGCGAAATCATCATTGTAACCATTTATTTCTCCAAGATCTGCATTTCTGTTTTGAATACCCAGTCCTAAAATTTTACAGAAAAATTGTATTTTGGTATTAATTTTGAAAACTGTAAAACAAGTCAGAAGTTCTGCAGAGATTTGTGTAAGAATATTAAGTTTATTTTGTCATTAAAACACACACTAAAAGCTCTTCTGAAGTGTCACCGGGCTTTCGTGATTGGCATTGCTTGCTTTAGTAAAATTTAGTAACATTTCCCAACCTTATAATTCTAATTGTCATTCTGTAAAATCTAACAAAAATAAATTGAATTCATGCCTTATCATATAACTCATACATGTGTTAATCTTTATTGTTTTTAATCAAATTCAGTTCAAGTTGCTAATGGGTCAAAATGAATTTAATAAAAGTTGATTGCATTTTCATTTTGCGAAAATGAAAAAATGTGGCATGATTGCAAGTTACATCCATGTTGGTCTCACATGGATAAAGAGTTATTGTTTTAAAGTCAAGTTTGACCAAAAAAAAAAAATCAAGGTCTTCGCTGTTAGAGGTTTCTTTAAACCAAGAGATTTTATGGGCGCACCCAATTTATGAGGATAACATGGTATTCATATTTAACAGTATAGCTAACCTGATTGGTCTATATGTGCACCCGCTATTTTTGTTTTAGAAACGTCGTGCACTCTGTATTATACCAAAGGCATAATAAACTATTTGCATTAGCCCTGACGCAACTGAGATGTCTTTTCAACGGTAGGATGAGTCCATGAACATGTATTTCGTCGATTTTTTACCTACTTTTATTGATTGGTATATTTTATAATTACTCTGAATATCAGCACAGCAATGTGAACTTTATTAATTGGAAGATATATTTATTCATAATTACTCTGAATATCAGCACAACGATGTTAAATCTGCAAATTTGCAGAAGCAAATGTTTTGTTCTTCCCTCACTGGGATTCGAATTCACGCTAACAACAACGCCTGCACTCTGTCGAGTGCTCTAGACCACTCGGCCACCTAGACTGAACTACTAATTCAGCTTTCGGTGACCCAGTGTTACCTTTCCCTCAGTAAAATCTCGAGTTGGAAACACACTACATGATGTATTATGCATGAAGATATTTATATATATACATTAATTTGAAGTCATTGACGAGAGAATAAATAATACTTATATATATAAACACATTGTAAATTAACCGTGTAACTACTTTGTGGAATATTTCTAAAACTGTTTGTATTACATTTTGGTATACGTATTAACATAATATTCTTACCACAGACTGTCATGAACAGACAGCTTAATAGTACTATAGCCTTCATTATCACTAGTTTTCTGAAATAGAAAAAAATACAATTTAGTATTGCATTGCCATTTAGATCGCATGTTCTCTAGACAAAAATCATGAATGTGTTGTGCTTGTTAATACGTACATGTATTTTAGTTTATATGGCTGTTAAAACATGTTATTACAGAGTATATGTTCAAACTAGTATACAAGTCAAGGAGTATATTTTCAAATTCGAATACAAGTAAAAGAGTATATGTTAAAGCTCGTTAACAAGTACAAGAGTATATTTTCAGGCTCATAAAACATGTTAGCAAGGAAAAAGAATATGTCCAAACTAGTATTCAAGAAGCAGTCAATGTACCATTGCATTATTTCATAATTATATCTAAATCTGTACGATTACAAAACAAAAGACATCTTGATTAAAAAGATCAAATAGCTTTAATGCATAGTATTTTTACAGAAAAAAAAAAAAAAACGCTTTGCAGCCATTTGAAATGAGGTTTAAGTAACTGTCCCGGCACAATTAAAAGAAAATGAAGTCGTAATACATTTGTCGTTTGTCGAAGATAAATACATGTTACATCATTAAAAGTTATCTCGTTAAATAAACGGATATTCAGGATCAATATCATTTCTACGTTAAGCCAACACTAAATAAACAAACAAACAAACAAAGAACAATTACAAGTAAACAAAGGATTATTACACCTTTAACATGCGTTTTACTGATATGTCAGATGTTAGTCCACAAAAGTTGTAAATAAATTTAACACAGGCTTTGATCATATTGATCAAAACATACTTTACAGGATATAATAACTATTACTAATGTTATCATCATTACCTACGCCGATATCACCCTACTTAGTCGCTTCGTTATTTTCATATCACAGCTTTAGGATGAGAGCAGGCGTTATTAGCGACGTCACAATGTCTACGGAGAAGTTAGCAGCAACGTTACAATGTGCGAGGAGACGTTATCAAGATTGCTTTCTTCAAACGTAAAACTGTCTTAGGGAGGGGGGGAGCCAAAAGATAAACGGATAATTTGGTTTTCTTCGTAAAATATCAGCCGCTCGACACAATGAGAACCCTTTTAGCTCGTTCTCTTTGCTCGCTCGCCAAATAGGTTCACATTCTGGCTCGCAGCTATTATTTTACAATATCAATGTGTAAACAATCCGATAATTTATACACGGATTATAATACGAAGCACTATCTAATATATGAAAGTTAATTCAATTTATATGTCTACGTTTGTCCTTAAGCATTTCTTTTGTAATTAGTGAATTACAGTATGCCTTTTATGTCATTTTACTTCTTTTGAAGAACCAACCTGATTTATACAACATGATCAACTGCCTTATTATTTTTATTTTTATTTATTTTTTTTTTTTTTTTGGTTTCTGCTTGTTACCTTGATTTGTATTTTGTGATCTATCAGTGAGATTTTAACATCGGTACACTAATGTTGCCTTTAATAATCAACGCAACATATTAACTCACAAAATACAGAAAACGAATAATCTATATCAAATTCTGGCTGTTTACAAGATGAAAAGATTCTGCTTAAGTAAATTGTATCGTAATAAAACTTACCTTTAACTGCAGTTGCAGTTAACAGCTTACCAAATTTCTGCCTTTTATATCATAGATAAAAACAAAAGAACCAATAAGAAAAGCACCTCCACGGATTAACCTGCTTTTGTGTATTTTTAGTAAATTGAGCAATTTTTTCACCTATGACATGTAAAAATTGAAAGAAGAAGTTGTATTTTAAATACATCTAGTATTATCTGTTTTCAATGTCATATGCACAATTCTTCTCATTTTTTAATTAAGAATTACCGGATAGTATAGCAAGATATCTTAAGTTGTTGATTTGTTCAGAAATTTGCATTAATGTATGCATGAAGTGACATTTCATATCATCACATCAAATTAGTAAATAGAATAAAAATACAGCCATTGAGTGTTTGTCAAAATATTTTCTTAAAAGTATTAACTTTTTTGGAAAGAATACGTTTAACCATCTCTGTTATATCTGTTTTGGAGTTGGAGACATTTTAATAGCTAGTGCTTTCTATTTATTTTATTGCACTTAAAAGGCACCAACCGAGCAACACGGAATAAAAGAAATCTTATCCAATATTAATTTCAATAGTAATTAATAAAATAAAACCTGTTTTATTCAATGCTGTTAACAAATGTTCTTACTTTTTATTTAAATGTCGGTAAAAATAATACAATTGATACAAAGTATTATAATTTTAAGAGGTTTCACCAAGCTTTTATATTGTTCTCTATAATGACGATGCAATTTGCATTATAAAAATATTCGAAACAAAAGAACAACAAAACTAGATTATCGAAGCCTAGAATTTACTCTAAGTATTTAATCCGAAAAATTCTTTGAATCCATAGGTACCCTATTTTTCAAGTAAAACCATTTCTGTCACATAATTTGAACCCTTTTAGAATATATTGTTTTTGATTTCAATTCGATTTTCTGTGTTTTAACTTCACTTTTGAGCACCGCTTTTGGGCTATTTCATGGCGGCCAGTTTTTATTATTGGAGGATGCCGGAGTGCTCGGAGAAACCCACGACAATCCTAGTCAATTAAGATTAGATTCGAGTGCAGACGCACCAGCGGGGTTCGAACTCACAACCTCAGTGTTGATTATATATATAATTCGTCTATATAACAGCCCAACAATGTTAGGTCTGTAAATTTGCGGAAGAAATTTTTGTTCTTCCTGCTCGGGATTCGAACTTATGCTACTGAGATATTGTGACACCAAATCGCCTTGCACTGTGCCCGACGCGTTAGACCACTCGACCACCTTGGCTCTACAAAATATACAGCTGTCGGTGGCCGGGTGTTACCTTTCTTCGTCAGTTTTAATTTAGCGTCGTAACACAGTACATGATATATAAGGCATGCAGATGGAATTGTTACAGATCAGCTGAATTATCTATTGTAAAGGATCCTACAAATTAATGTAAGATGCAGTCACAGAAATAATTATATTATAAGTAAGTCTGAACAAGAGACGTCTCTACAACAGATTTTATCCATCGGATCACCAGTGATGGTGATACAAGGCTTAAAACACATTCTGTATATATAATTCGTCTAAATAAAAGCCCAACAATGTTAGATCTGTGAAAGCAAATTTTAGTTCTTCCCTGGCCGGGATTCGAACTCTTGCTACTGAGACATTGTGGCATCTTGCACTGTGCCCGATAGAGCACTCGACCACCTAGTTTCTAAAGATTTAAAGCTGTCGGTGGCCGGGTGTTACCTTTCTTCGTAAATACATATATATATATATATATATATATATATATATATATATATATATATATAGGGCATGGTATATTATATAGGAGTAAAAATAGTAACGTCAAGCGATAAAAATATATATATATATATATAAATGATACAAACAACCAAAAGACACTGCCTGTAAAAAATTAAATACGCGTAGGTATATGGAATTTCTTTATTGTAAAAGTTGCCATATCAAACGGGGAATGAGTCAACAACCCGATCAAAGAGCAAAAATGTACCAAGGACACAAATGGGTCTTTAACACAGCGAGAACATCCCGCACCCGGAGGCGGGATTCAAATGGCCCCTAAACAATAATTGATACTAGTTAAACGGGTGGACGACATTTTAAACTCCGAAACATACATATCAACAAAATTAGAAAAAAAAAAACACACAAGACAAGCAAGGCTAGATGTTCCTGACTTGGGACAGGTGCAAAATGTGGTTGGTTAACTATGTGTTGAATTTCAATGAAATTAGCTCATGGAGAGTAACATCCATACAAATTCACTGATGAGTCTCTCGTTGTCACAATCAAGACAAATATAATGGGATTATTGTTGAAAATAGCAACCTTGTATCGTGAAATTATATTGATTTGAAACGTAGACCCTGGTATATCGCATTAATATTTATCAACAAGGAGATATATCCGGAGATATTTCCTTCTATCACGGAAAGAGTTGAAAGAAAACAAGCCCTTGTATATCAAATCAACATGAGGAACTGTGAAAATTGTCTTTCTTTCAAGGAAATAGTAATATGACAGCTACTGAGAATATCGCTTCAAATTGATCAACTGGAAAATGTATCTTTAAAATTTAGCCTAAGCTTGATTGCTGCTACACAGATATACAGAGCTTACTTTAAAACATGTAACATGATCCCTTCTGTTTTAAAGGTTAGTAAAATCATAACTTTTTTTTATTTTTGGTGAATTCTGCCACCCTAAAAAGAAGGGCGACAGAGGGTTACTGATGTTCTAATCTAATGTATCGACAAAGAAATGATATATCAAGCTTACAAACAGAAACTTATGTATGAACTTAAATAGGTGTGTCTTTGGTGGAGTTTCATATACTAATCCTGTTTCAAGTATGGCAGCGGAGCAACTATATGGGGGTATTAAGATCAATATCATTTCAAAGCGCAAGACAAGTACTTGTGTTTCTAGAATAAAATTCATCAGGTATCATTTCTTTTGTCAAATTAACTATTTGTCTTGGGCTATATTTATAATTATGAAGTTATATGTACGAGAAAAATAACTTACCTTTTGTTTGGGCTGACTGAGCTTCAATTTTCAAATCACATTTTCAGATGTTTATATATACCATTTGGTCAGGTAATTATATACAAAAGTTACTATAATAATTAAAATGAAAAAAATTAACAAATATGTAAGTACATGCTATAATTACATGCAATTAGTATTTAATACTATATTTTTATGATTGTCATTTTCGTTTCGTCACATAAATGACAATAATTGTTGATATTTGTCTCCTTACATGTTACTTATTGAAATATAACAATTAAGAAAAGTAGAAAATTGTTATTTATGACAGGTTGTTGACAAATAATTTTGATAATGTTTGGGTTCTGTTGATTTTCATTTGCACGATTTTGACATTTCAACACCAAATACTGTGCGTTTTTATATTTGATACAAATTCATACTTTAGATATAATCCCTACTATCAACACTACAGGAATATAAACAACAGTGAAAGTGATTTTCATGAAGGCCATTTTAATTAACGAAAATAAAACACTTTACTTGTTTTAGATTTTTAAAAGCTTTGGAGTTTTTCGCTGTTTTATTCGTTCAAGTAAGATGTGGTATATTTGGTTTGTTTAAATAAGGAAAAGTGTAAGTTATATCTTTTGTGTATATACTCATAATTGTGGCATAGAAATCCCGTCTAAGAAGGGATGTAGTATGTATAATGTTATTAATCCATTAATTTTTCCATATACAGGCTCAAATTTGCCAATTCCCACAAACATAAACCTACTATGTATAGGTTACCTAAACTACACAAAAACCAGTAAAATATCGTTTCATCTCGGCCTCTAGTTAGTGTTCTACAACTAATCTTTAAGTGATTTTAACAAGTTCTTTAACTACTATCAAAGAGCTTATCATAAACTAGTGTAATAAAATATATGAAAATAGTGGAATTAACTATTTTTGAGTGTAAAAACATCTTTGGATGTTTTAGATAAATTACGTGCTTTTGATGGTCCTGTTGGTTCTGTTGACAGTTTTGACTTTTCTACTCTTTACACTACACTTCCACACAATCTTATGAAACAAAAGTTTTCCTATTTAATTAAATGGTCGTTTGGTAAATCTGAATGAAATATATTTGCTGCAACTCATTTGAAGCCTTCTTCTCTAATGAGGAAGGTAAATATGCTAGATATACTTACTGGAGGTGTGATGAGATGATTGAAGCTGTTAATTTTCTCCTTGATAATATTTATGTACGTTTTAGCACCACAGTTTATCGACAGGTTGTAGGTATTCCAATGGGTACTAATTGCGCCCCTTTAATAGCAGACTTGTTTTGTACTGTAACGAATCACAGTTTATGACCAAACTCAGTAAAGACCCATCTAAATTGCATTTAATTGATTAATTCAACAACACTTACCGTCATCTTGATGATATTTTTCGTTAAATAATCAAGAATTTTCTCAATATACTACCGAAATTTACCCAAAGGAACTTACTTTAAATAAATCAAAATTAAACGGTAACAACTGTCCTTTCCTAGATTTAGATATTTTGGTTTTACACGGAAACTCCACACTAAAATTTACGACAAAAGGGACGATTTTTTGTTCCCTATTGTTAATTTTCCCTTTTGGTTGGTGATGTTCCTTTGGCACCATATTACGGTGTTTATATTTCACGACTCATTATCTATGCCCGTGTCTGTTGTGACGTTTTGATTTTAACGAACATAATCTATGTATTACTGGAAAAGTATTAAGCCAGGGATTTCGTTACCACAAATTACTTAAAACCTTTACTAAATTCTTCCATAGATAATAAGATTTGGTTTTGAAGTTTGGTTGTACCTGTAGAAAACTTACTTTAAACGGGATAGCACATCCTCATTTTACAGAAATGTTGTTTACCGTGCCCGGAAAATCAGAAACGATCCTTGTAAACTTATCGATCCTTTAAATAAACTTATTCTAAAGGTTACCAATTCAACACTGTAATTAGATCATTGAATATTCTTTGTATTGGTATTAATATTGATTTTGTTATCAGTAAATTAAAAGCAAACTAAATATTATTGTTATATACATATACACATTCATGAATCTACAATCTGTCGATACCTGTATCTTGGCATTGCACAAGGTCATGTTTCTCTCTGGCTGTTTATGACGTCTTTACACTAAATCCATTGCATGTTGGATGTGTACTGATTGATAATTTAGTCTTAGATGCATGATTTTTTATTAGTTGTTAGTGATTAGAACTAGCTGTCAGTAACTGCGAATACTCTCAGATCTGTACTTAGTGTCTTTTGTTGTTGGGATGTAAAAGTACCTGGCTACGTCCACTTGTATTTGTAGTTTTGTATCTATCTGATGAGTTAAGCCTTTTTCCACTGATTTCTATAGTTCGTTCTTATGTTGTACTGTTACACCACTGTCCCAGGTTAGGGAGGGTTGGGATCCTGCTTACATGTTTAACCCCGCCACATTTTGTATGTATGTGACTGTCCCAAGTCAGGAGCCTGTAATTCAGTGGTTGTCGTTTGTTTAAGTGTTACATATTTGTTTTCGTTCATTTTGTACATAAATTAGGCCGTTAGTTTTCTCGTTTGAATTGTGTTACATTGTCATTTCGGGGCCTTTTAAAGTTAACTATGCGATATGGGCTTTGCTCATTTTCAAGGCCGTACGGTGACCTATAATTGTTAATTTCTGTGTCATTTGGTCTCTTGTGGAGAGTTTTCTTATTGGCAATCACACCACATCATCTTTTTATATGAACATAAGAATCGATAAGATATAAAAAGGAGATGTGATATCATTGCCAATGAGAACCCTATCCATTAAAGTTCAAATAAAGTTGATGTAATCGACTATGGGCAGCCATAAAGCCTCCAACAAATAATACAATTATACTTTATAATCGGCTATTAAATGTTTCGACATAAAAACATGACACCATTCAGTTCAGAAATTACGGCCTAATTTACAACAAAACAAAACAATATACAAAATACAAATATGAATCAACGACAATCACTAAACTATTGGCTCCAAACTTGAGACAGGCATATAGAGAATGTGGCGGTTCAACCATGTTCGAATATAACGACCCCCCCCTTGCCCCTGCTCCGCCCAAATACCTTAACAGTAGTGTATCAGTACAACATAAGAACGAACTATAAAATTAGTTGAAAAGTGCTTAGCTTATTAGATCAATATAATGCAGGAAAACATTTAACAACAACAAAATGTATACATCACTCACAACAAATCAGACATAATTAAAGGTCTGATAGTACACGCAGTTATTGATAGTTAGTTCAATGGCAATACAAACTTAATAAAAATTATGTATCTTAGACAGTACACATCCAACATCCAATGGATTTAGTGTAGAGACGTTATAGAAAAACATGAGCTTGGCTTCAACAGATCGTAGAACCGTTAATGTGCATTTGTGTGAAAAAATGATATTTAGTACGGTTTCAATTTAGTGATAACAAAATCATTATACCAATAAAACACTATATAATGATTTGATTACAGTGTTGAATCGGTAACCTTTAGGAATAAGTCTATTCAAAGGATTGTATGTTTACGCGCATCGTATCTAAATTTACGGCTCGGTTTACAACATCACCGTTAACTTAAAGATATGCTATTGCGTTTGAAATAAGTTTTATACAGGTACTTGCAGACCAAATACGCTAATTACGGGTTTAATAAAGGCAACAGTAGTATACCGCTGTTCAAAAGTCGCAAATCGATTGAGACAAAAAAAAAAAAATCCGGGTTACAAACTAAAACCTAGGGTAACACATCAACTATAAGAGGAAAACAACGAAACAACAGAAACACTGAAGTGAACAAAAGCAAACGACAATGCAACACACACAGAAACGAACTATAAGATAACAACTGCCATTTTCCTGACTTGGTACAGGACGTTTTAAGAAAAATGGTGGGTCAAACCTGTTAAAAATTCCATTTTGGAAGAAATCGACGAAAATTCGTTACCATTAGTTCAGAAAATATTCATTGTTAATTTCTTTTTCCATAGCTTTGCATTATGTTATCGTCGTCTGAACTTTTGATACACAGTCAAACCAAAGTAACCATGAGTTCCAATGAACTCTATAAGAAAACGTTTCCATGAAAAATGTAGAGAAGAAACAAAGAGATAGTCCTGCACTTAATTTAGTATAGTACGTTCGCCTTATACACAACTGAAGGAGTTTTTTTTTCTATTCAGATCTTTTTAGCAAATCACTCATAATCTGTATACTTCAAATGAGACCTTCATTGATATAGCATGAATTTTAAAATGTCGGTAGGTTCCTTTTTCTGCCTTATTTTTTGCAGCCTTTTGTTATATTATTACTCTTTGTTAGGGCTATGGTCTGCTCGATGTGAAAGTAGTTAATACTACTGTTGAAAATACATCTTTTTCCATCTTGCTAAGTGCCTGGAATGATAGCAATCTTGATATAATTTGACCCAACGGTGATGTGACAATCTGTTTTGTCAATCATTAATAAGTCAACTTCTCATACGCTTTTCATAACCTAGTATTCAAAATATTATATGGGTAAATATACTCACCATAGATACCAGGATTTTCAGTCAAGAGTTTTCCTATTGACGGTATTTGATTTAAGATATAGAGAACTACATTCTTGGTCCCCCCCTTCCCCAGCCCCTTCCATAAAAAACCGAACAATACAATACATGGTAACTATGATACCACTAGTGATAAAGTACAATAAATCAAGGACAAAGATAGTTCAAGGGCATTAAAATTGTAATGACAACAAATGCAACAGTATTGTTCTATTAAGCGTTTCAGAAATGCAAAGAAAAATAACTGTAGACAAAAGTACAAACACATGATTAATTACAGTTTGCTGCTTGAATGTATGATTTATGTTGTTTTTTTTTTTTTTTTTTTTTTTTTTTTTATCACTCAGCTAATGAGCAGATACCAGCTGTTAATCCAGCAATAACTTCTATAAAAGGAGTAATCCGGTAAGGGCCGATTTTGGCCTCAAATTTCAGGTTCATCTGACGAAAGATTTTGGACACTTTTAAACAGTTAAGTGTCTATTTCAGTCGATTCAATTAGTTTATGTGAAATATTTTAACTGATTTAGTCATTAAAGACGCTCAAATTCAAGCTTAAATAGGAACAATTTATCAAATATGCCATAACATGTCACTTTTAAGATGGTTTTGCAAAATGAAAGTAGCCGCATCCGTGTTCATCCTCAGCCTTTATATATGTTATGTAATATCATCAAACACAACTTACATTTAAATATTAAGAATGAACACAAATGCGGCCACTTCCATTTAAGACGGAAACCGTCTAAAGTTTAACTCAAAAGCTATAATTGTAGATTTTAGTAATTTAGCATGACTTAATGATGCTTGTAAACGATATTTGTGCATTGAATTGTGGAAAACACCCCATATTTATGTAGCAGAAGTATTCTACTTTCCAATAAATAACTAACAGATTACATTTTAACAATTTTGTAAAACTGCTTTATTTTGGAGCAAAAAGGGTCTTACTAGACCTACTCCTTTGATGTATTCAATTATAGTGAATTCACTTTAACTAACTTAAACAACAGGTTTGCTACTAAAGTTTGTTTCAAGATGACCATACGAGTCTCAATCAGAAGGATTTCAATAAAAGTTAATTTAAATATTTAAAGGCAAACGATTATGAATGAATTGATTGTTTCCAATACGCACAGATAATTCAGAAGGACGTGAATTGGTGTTTTGAATAAGCAGCGGCGCCAATAGGGCTTTATAGGCCCTTCTTATGTATGTTGACATTGTTGACAGAAAACATTGAATATTTAAAAGGCATCTTACTAGATGTTTGTAAACTGTTTTCGTAGAAAAGCTTGCATTTGAATTTTCTTTAGTGTATGCATATTGCATTAAATATTATGGTTAACCGACAAACAAAAAACCTTTTCAATAAACAGAAATCATGTTATGACAAACCAGCAAAATACTTTTTGTATTATAAAGATTGTGGTAACTTTATCAGATTCCACAAATTCACACTTTATTTATTTTATTAAATTGATAAACTCGCACTTAGATTGGTGTGCATATTTTATATATATTATATTTTAGTATAATATATTAATAAGCATACTAAATATAGATCTATTACAAGCTTGCAGTTATGATCGTACTAATTAATGACTCGTCCGGAAACAATAAGTTGTGTCTAGCAGTTAACAGAAGCGCAAAAAGCCTATTTATTTATCGTAAAGAGGCGACAAAAACAAATAAAGCGTCAAGAAATCTACACATTATTCATTTCAAATATATAAATAAAAACATGTAATACAGTTATTATTGAGTATTTTCATAAACATCCAATATCGGTGTGAAGAGCAGGTGAACTCAAGATTTTCAAAAGGGACGTAACTGTCGAAATTGTGAAATAAAGTTCAAAGCGGAGCAAGTCATTGTTTTATATCACTTCCTATTTAGTGTGTTTCATATTTTATTATTCTCAGTGTGTGTTTTAAAGTTTTTAATTTCAGTTTGCTTTATTTATCTCAGTGTGTACATTTTCCGAAAAAATAGCTCAAAAATAGTTTTAACGGAAACAACTTGCCACACATAAGTTAAATTTTCATAAATAAGCCCTCTTACTCTAGAATAAAAAGTGAAAATCGAGAACACTGAAAGGAATTTTACAGTAATCAATTATAGGCATGTGACCAGGTAAGTATCAGAGCAGTTGAGTTATTATAAACACTTGTCGTAATGACCAATTGTCACGAATAGCATAAATAAAGTCCAATGCCTTTAGAATGACAAATAAAAAATCATCCAAATAAAAGACAGCATTTATCTATCAATAATAAGAACTGATTTTCAATGGGTACATCCGAATTCTCATTATGGTATTAGGTTTTGACATAAGGACGAAGGAATGGACTAGCATACCATCATACGTCCCATTCATGACGAGTGCATAAAAGAAGAATGGAAAAATAAACAATTTAACCATTAATCACTCAAGGTGAATATTTTTCGTATGGATAATTGTTCATGTCCAATGAATAAAATGAACCATACACAGATGTTTTGTCTGTCAATTGAATTGAATAACCTTGTCTAGTTTAAACTTTTATGAATGACGATGTCAATTAAAGTCAGCTTATTTGTTATTGTTGCTATGGCATAATCGGATGTTAAGTAATAACATAACATTATAAGTGTGTATTCGATCAGTAATGATCAGTTTACCATGAAAGAATGCGAACGTGAAGTCTTGAAGGAGCTTAACAGTGACATTTTGAAGATTTGGAACCGGTATAGGTACTACCTTATTTATGCAAAACGCATGTTTCGTCTACATAAGACTCATCAGTGACGCTCAGGTCAAAATAGTAAAGAAAGCCAAACAACAATGAAGAGCATTGGTGACCCAAAATTCCAAAAGTTGTGCCAAATACGGTTAAAGTTACCTGCCTGGGATAAGAAAATCCTTAGTATTTAGAATAATTCATACTTTTGCAAACAGTTAAGTTATAAAATGACCATATAATTGATATACATGTCATAACTGAAGTGTTGACTAACTACTGAATAAAAACGAACACGTAAAACAACATAGGTCAGCACATAAAACAACACAGCCGAACCACGTATTGTATGTCACCCGACTAGATCCACGCACAAAAGTGACGTCACAGGCACATTTCTAAAAATTCAAAAAATTGGATATAGTTCAAGATTAGGTTTGTAATAATGATATTCGATGTATTTATTAATAATGAAAATTACAAAACTATTAATATAAAATGTGTTAGTAATTAGATAATTAATTGTATTATCTAGCTATGTCAGTATTTAATAAAACCATATGGAATAAGTTACAGAGTTTGTAAGTATGCAAACTATGGCGACCTGTATAATGACCCAGTTGGCGAACGTGAAACAGAGCATAAATTTATTTTCCGTTTACTTTCTCCGTAAATAGATGCGGTTTTGGTTTTGTTTTAACTTCTTTTGATTTCCTAATTTTCGATATTCTATCTATGTAAATATCATTGATACGTTTTGTTTTAATCTGTGTTAAAAAGGCGTTTACCAGAACGTAAGAGATGTTTGCACATAACGTAATAGGCGTTTGTCATTAACGTAATAGGTGTTTGCACATAACGTAATAAGTGTTTGCACATAATGTAAAAGTAAAATCACAAAATTCTGAGCTCCGAGGAAAATTCAAACGGAAAGTTCCTAATCAAATGGCGAAATCAAATGATAAAACACATCAAACGAATGGTCTAACTGTCATATTCCTGACTTGGTACAGGCATTCTCAAATGTAGAAAATGGTGGATTGAATCTGGTTTTATAGCGCTTAACCTCTCACTTGTATGACAGTCGCATCAAATTCCATCATATTTACAACGATGCGTGAACAAAACAGACATAATAGTTAAAATTGTCAAAATAGGGTACAGTAGTCATCACCGTGTCACAATCTCAATTAGAACAAAAACAAACAAATATTTAACAAAGAAGCACAAAAAGCATCTATCAAATTTAACAACCACATTCATTGCATACTTATATATGTATTTTAAATCAACCCATAAAGGATTGAAATATTTGAAGTCCTGTGACTGAATGGCAAGGTTCACATCAACTCTAGTGTAGAGTCGCGTGTTTGACGTCAAAATATAAACGTCACACTGGAAGAGATATAAAATAATTTTGTCGTTCAAAGTATTTTCAAAATTATAATAGAACAATAACATAATGGCATTATACTAGAACAATAACATAATGGCGGGATGTTTAAAAGTACAGAACCACGTCATATATACCAAAGAAACAAAAAAGTCACACGCACAAAACACACCAGCAAAATGAAAGATAATACAAACAATACATTAACGGGATGCATAAGTACCGAGCCACGTCAAATGGATATCACCAAAAACAAACCATGCAGTAAAAGTAATATTAATAATAGAACAAAGACAAATAAAAGAACAATATAACACGTTATTAAGATGATAAACAACGTCAGTTCGCAGAATCTATACACCAAGACCATCATGTATTATTTGTGAAGTTGATACGGAATATTTATCAACAAGGTCTTGGTACCTTCCGATGAACTTTTTAGAAAAAGGACGAGACGTTATTTAACATACCCTGGTTCTTCAACTTTCTGCTCAGACACGGGTTACGTTTAACAAAGTCTGAGTAGGAGCTGCAAGCTCTTGAATATCGAATAAGTTGGGAAATGAATATCCCATATGTAAAGTTGGTATATTGCTACTAAGGTGGGGGATATTGATATTTTCAAAATTAAAATCGTCTTGTTTGTCATAGATTCTGGTACTAAGATGACCGTGTATGTCAAGTTGAGGTTAGTATAACTCTACAAATGAGGCAGAGGAAGCCGTGTCTGTTGTTTCTTTAATTTTAAGTTCTGGGGAATATATTAATGGAACCCAATCAAAAAAGTTCGGATTGTTAATGGAAAGAACATCATCAATATATCTGAAAGTGAAATTAAATAATCTGGCTTCTTTGATCTTCTTATTTTGACAAGTGTCTGAAGGAACTCCGATTCTTATGAAAATAAGAAGAGATCGGCAAGGAGAGGCGCACAGTTCATTCCCATAGGAATGCCGACAATCTTTGAAAAGTCTACCTCCAAATTCAACAATTCGATAAGAAACTCCAGCACACTGATCACTTGTTCCTTTGTGTAGCATGTTTTACTTTTGTTCAGTATTAACAAAATATGCCTTATGATATCCCAAAGTAATAAATTTATAGCGTATGCTACCATTTTTATGTTGAAAGGCATTGTGGATTATTTCTTTCAGGCGATTTTCAATTTCACATGGAGAATGGTGGTATACACGGTTGACAAATCAAAAGTTTTGATAGAACTAATTTCAGAAAAGACCGAGTGTCAAAATTATCCAGAAGTTCTTTAGAATTTTTAAGAATCCATATATGGTTAATACCACTACGCGAGTAAACAGTTTCACAGTATTTCTGAAGACCCTCTTTCACTGCGGACAGAATTTAAGTCAATCTAATGGACAATTCTTTAGTGGAACATGCAGATGAGCCGGCAATGTACCGTTGCTTGTACAGGAATTTTGTGAAGCTTAGGTATTCAATACAAGCAAGGTAAGTCCTCTGATTTGTTGTTCAATGTAATGTTCATTGAAGCCATGAAGGACTTATGATTTGCCAAAATCTCATCCTTATCAAATGATATGTCTTTGTATGTGGAATTACCTGAGTGCTCATTTAATCCTAATTCTTTTACAAGACATTCGTAGTAATACGTTTTACGTACAAAGACAATATTATTTGAAGCTTTGTCCCCAGGAACAACATACTTATCATGAAGAGATAATAGACATTTCACGGCCTCTTTGTCTCTGAAAACGAACTTTGGTTGATCATTCACACAGTTTTTTTAACTTATGAATGCGACGTTTTATCAGAGACCTGATTGTTTTGACACATTCTGACAAAGTGTCCAGTTCAACTTCTTCTCGTTTAGCCCATGCTCTGGCGTAGTCCTCAATGGAATCCATAATTATTTTGAAGTTATGGTTCCAATTGATGTGTAGGGGTTCTCTAAACTTAAGACCATGAAAAATTACCTTTCGGAGATTTTCATATTGAATCATGTTTAGATCCCCAGTAATAACATGGCCAGAGGGGCTGTAATTATAAGGCGAGTGGAACAGTCAAAATTCAGATGCTTTTTAGGTATTGTTCTAAGTCAAGGTCCTGCAATGCTTTTTATAGTTAAATACTTTGGGTGCAATGTATTTGGTGTAACTGTATGATACAATAGGAACACACTGACTCTGAAAATCAATAGGAATTTTAGATGTTACCTCCTTGTGATGTAGAACGTTGCAGAAGTTGATTGCATCAATTCCTCTATTGGTAAAGTGAACAGGAAGGAATTTACTCTTTTCCTCATGTAAAGGTTCCGATCTTACTGGTTTGAAAAGACGGAAAAGAGCTACATCCCAAATTATACTGACAAGTCTGTATATCGGAGAAAATGTATTGATGCATACTTGTCAAGTGCATACAATCTAAGAAAATTAACAGGAAGTGAAAAAGAATAGTTCTAATGTAATGTAACCCTAGTGGATGATGAAGATGTGAAAGAAGGTCATCAAAGCTCCCAGAGGGCGATCTAGATTTGGAAGACTTTTTTACATTAGGCCAATGGTAATGTTGTTGTCGTAAGGTAGTATTAAATTAACTCATTACATTAACATCACTGCAGGCAGGACTTGACAAATTTCCTACTCCTTTGACATTATCATTACAACCATATGGCATTGCAGTCCCTAATTTCCTTATCCAGAAATTTTCTCTATCTTTACGGAAAGGAGTACTTAGTACAGGGCTATTTGTGTGGTGATAAATTTTCTCGATGATGCGTACTTTCATAGATAAAGAAGGATCATGGTCCGGTTGATTAAAATGGTTATAAAGAACCCTGAATTGCGGATCTTTATTATCAGACCGGTGTTGATTCATTCTTTTACGCAAAGTTTGTCGAGTTTCACCAACATAAAGTAGTCCACACAAAGTACATTCGATTCCGTACACGACATTGTCCGTGGAACAGTCCAGAGGCTCGAAAGATTTAGTATAATACGTTTTAGCTGTTAAATTACTGGTAAAATCAGGAGTCGTAATTAACATATCACATGTCTTACACGTGCTCCTTTTCCTTTTTTATGTTTACAAGAAGAAATGATAGGTGTTGATTCACTTGTAGCAGGTGTCTTTAAACAGTCGAAAATATTGACGCAACATGGCTTTAATTTATGAAAAGTATCTGAATTTTTAAAATAGTAATTACCTTCTGGCTGAACATACATCAACTCAGGGTATCCCGGAGGTGTTTGCACATAATGTAATAGGTGTTTGCACATAACGTAATAGGTACTTGTACTTTACGTAATAAGTGTTTACACATAATGAAAAACATAATGTGTTTGTACATAATGTAATAGTCATTTGCATTTGCATAACTTAATAGGTGTTTACACATAATGTAATACGTGTTTGCAAATAACATACCAGTAGATACACATGACATCCTGAATGTTAACAGAGAGTATCAATTGTTCAGCAAAACGCATATAAGCTATACCATGATATATCATACTTTTATCAGACGATATATATGTATAAACACAACATAAAGCCAATAGAATATAGTATCATGAGGTTTTCATATAACAAAGATGTATCAAAACAAAACTTTTAGAACATTCAACACAGCAATCACATTTGAGACAGGACGCAATTATTAACTGACTTACTTTAAGGAAGAATAGACATAACATAGAGGAAATGTGAAAGAACGTAAAGGTGGTTGATCGTAACGTTTAGAGGTATTCACAGAACATACAGTTATATACAACATAATGTAATGCATATTGCACATAACAAAGAATAGCAATGACATATCAATTAATTGTTTGACCAGACAAAATATTAATTTGACATAGGACAGAGATGAAGTGGCAGGACATTAAGGAACTTACACATAACATAAAGAAGAAATGACCAGACGTAAAGGCAAAGCAAAAACACATTAAATATTTACACTATAAGACAGTTACGGCGTTCCATAAGTTGTCGTTTGTTGCTGTGTCACATATTTGTTTTTCTTTCATATTTTTTTACAGAAACTACGCCGTTCGTTTTCTCGTTTGAATTGTTTTCATTCGCCATTTTGGAGTATGTTATAGCTGATTATGCGGTATGGGCTTTGCTCATTGTTGAAGGCCGTACGATGACCTATAGTTGTTATTTTTTGTGGCATTTGGTCTCTTGATAATAGTTGTCTCATTGACAATCATACCACATCTTCATTTTTTAAGCAAGAATTGGTCGTGGAACGAATCTAGCTTAATAATGCATGATTTAAAATAAGAAGAAATGGTATGATTGCAAATGAGACGACTCTCTACAAGAACGGTGCGGGGTTTAACTAGTTTGTAGGCGCCAAACCCTCCCTAATGTGGGACGATGATGTAACAGTACAACATACAAGTTACCGTATACAACTAAGCTGTTGTTTTATCGATGAATATGCTCTGTAAGTCTTAATTGTGTGTTTTATGCTATATTCGGAAACAGACAGCGTAGTTGGTAGACATGAAAACAAAACTATAGAGACAAATCTATTTATCAATACTTTCAAGAGATACGAACACACCTTTATAACATTATTTTAAACGCTATTTTATTATATGTTGTCTTAAACAGGCCTTATCATTTATTATGTGTTTGTTTTGATATAAACCCAAAACTCAGGTTAAGAAAAAAATTTAATTCTTGAAATTTTGGCTCCTCAGAGGAGTATATCCTTAATGAAGAATAACATGAAATATTTGTTTATTAAACATTTGTCATCACCTGTTATACAATTATTGGTCTAATAGGTTCTATACCTTTATAAGGTGTATAAATTATGTTCCTTGTTATGTCTGATATGTGAACTAAATAGGATATGTCTTACCAGACCTCAATGTCATAAACACATGTGTGAAATAATTAGTTTATATTTACATGTACTAAACTTTAGGAATACTGTTTTGCAAGAGATTCAACCTGTATTGAAATAAAATATAAAACTTTTGAAAAAGTATCATGGAGTATGGAAATATTGTTTTACAAAATGAATAATTTTGTTGTTCATAGTACGAAGGTTACAATCAAGGTCACTTTATACTTTTTCATAAACATGAACTATGAAGAAATAAAGCTTTTAATTTCACCCGATATATAGAAAAAAGTTGCGGTATGATTGCCAATGAGACAACTCCCACAAGACACCAAATGACACAAAATTTACAGCTAGACTTCATTATGAAATAAATAAATTTTACAACAATTTCAATTTAGTAAGTACGACATTATTCCATTTTCTACATTGTTCTAATGTGTCATCGTTTATAAAACTCGTTTTATGATAAAGATTCATTAATTCAAGACAGAGAAAGTTTACATTTATGTAGCAATACTTGTTTGCAATTATATGAAGATACGATATCGATGCATTTCAGGATGAAGAAGACTAAGTAATATCGCATTAGCTTTAAGGATTTACATTGTACGCAATGGCAAAAGCCAACTTTAAATTTAACCCTTTTGGACAACGGATCTATCTTGTGTCTCATGCATGCAATGTAGTATATTTAAATTTGTTCGACACTATGTTGATACAGCAGGGATATTCTTTTGAAATTCAGGTTTCAGACTTAAAATATTAGGCTGACAATAATTTCGTCTGTGTACGAAGCTAATATATTTCGATTGATATTGAAGACAAAAGAAAATTCACATGTTATTCAACTACTAACACAATTGAAAAAGGCAAAACGCAACAAATTACAGTAACACATATAAACGAATCTTGGAACTTCAAATTATAAAACAAAAATGAAATCGTCAACTGTTTAAATGGAAACAATAACATGAATAATATGAACATAAATGTTCTATATTTTCTCAGATTAGTCTCAAATAACAATGTGTTATTTACTCAAAACGTAAGCAAATATAAAATATATATCTAACATGGTTCATTATGTAATAATATTTTTTGAAATAACTAATATAAAACAGTTAATCAAATGCAAGATTCAGTAATATATGATATTTCATTTAATCCACAATGAAAATAAGACTCATCTAATATTCTATGTTTGATCTGTAAAACAAAAAGACAATGAAATAATATAAGACAATTAAGATATGGAATTTCTGCAAACACAAATATTTTGTATTTGAAAAATCAGTCTAACTAATGCAACATGTGCAATACACCACTATTTTTTTCTGTATTTCTATAAACAGTCTAACCCATTGATTGGACATTTGTCTCAAAATTTGCATACTATGGCAAAGAACTAGATCTACTGTGAACTACTATCTTACAATCCAAGATAGTGGTATACAGTTAATCTTCCGTAAGCATGCTCAATCACGATAACAAACAAAATAACTGAGGGAATTACTAAAACTCAAAAGTATGCAAATAAACTCATCATAGATACCAGGAGAGCGGATGCGTCGATTGGGATAAAGTCTCTTGTGCGAGCTTCATCAACGATGCGAATTTTACTTAACCAAAGATTGCAATTGGGAATAAGACACAACTGGTAACATTGTACATGTTATAGATTGGACAATATTTCGTTTATCTTAAGATCTAGCACAACGATAGTGCTTGTTTTATACATGATCAACCAATTCGTATTGTTAATAGAAAAACTATGGTTTGCGCTTTTGGAAAAAAAAACACCTTTTAAAATCGATTTCAAATTCAAACAATGTAGAAAGTGTCAAAACTAGAACTATGTCAAACACGGTAAAACTGTTGTTGTTTAATTTCAATAATCAGTCCCAACATTTTGTATACTCAAAGTTCGATTCATGTTTGATGTGTTATGAAAATGTCTCCACGGAGTTTAGAAATTGAAACACTGAAATGGTCCATCAGCCCATGAAGGATAATCGATGAACGATTGAACTCATACATACTTTCTTCAATATTAAGTCATCATTGAAACGATAAAGACTTGGGCTGATGGTATACACTGCTTCATAATTTTTTCATGATTTTAAAATACGCATTAGTCTGAATCATCAACAGAAAATTTTTTAACTCCGATAATTGATTCGGTAATTACTGAAGTCATATTTTTAATGTCGAAATCCATATATATTCCCCAAGATCTGCATTTCTCTTTCAATTGCCAGCCAAAAAAAAAAAAAAAAAAAAAACGGACAAAAGTAGTATTGTGATATTCATTGTTGAAAACGTATAAAAAGTGCAAGTTCTATAGAGATTGGTTTAAGAGTATTTGGATTTTGTTATCAAAACAGAATAATCCTCCCATCCAAGAGCCCTCGACACAAGATAAGGACAGTCTTTTTTTATTTTTTCAAACCTTTGAAAATTCAGTGTTACTCTATAAAAGTATATTTTACCAATGCTATATTAATAATATAATCTTAATCAAACATATGTGGCTGTTTATTTTTTCTGAACTCAAATTAACACTATACATGCTATAGTAAAAATGCAAATTGGTAAAAATAACCGTAACAAATCTGAATTTGAAATATTGAAAGAAAAAATATCTACTAGATCTTGTTAAAATATTGTGTTAATCGGGTTGTTAATATGTTTTGTTTTGTTTTGTTTTTTTTTATTCAGAAGGTAATGCAATCAAACTTTGTCTATAACATATTATTAATAACTTTTAAATACCCTATCAACGTATGTTTAAAAACGAATAGATTAGTCTCATAAAAGCTAAGACTTACTCGAAAAATACCCAAAGAGTGATGGCTGTTTTGGGTGGGATTTAAACAATATAATGCCATCGCAGTCGTATAAAATGTAAACGAAATGCATTTTCAATTAAAACAATTGGGGTTAGCATGTTTATTTCCCAACCACTTTCATTCAATTAATAATAAAACACGTGCACTTAAACTCCAGCTTATTGCCAGAGAAATTGTAAAACCATATTACAGATACTAGATGTGTATTTCTTTAAATTGAAAATGGTATGTTTTAGATTTAAAGTAATTATATATAATAAAATTTGGTAAATACTGCATCCTGCTCTGCCACAATTAAACAATTTTCATCTGTTTCATATCAAGACGAATTTATAAAATTCACATCATAAAAACGGTAGACCGTTTCACAAAATATTTTGTGACAAAATAATAATGATAGCTGTAAAATGTTGAAATTACAGTGGTAAAATCCTAAATTTGAGTAGGTCATATATTAACCGTGAACGGTTTGATGTAGTACTAAAACAAATATTTTAAGAAGGTTAGCAATATCAATTCAGGGTTGTATCAAAAGCTAGACTTTATTTTTAATATTCAAATTATTTCTTTTTGTATTTTTTCAAATTACTTTCTGACAGATGTGATCATCTGAAGGATAAGTATGAAGCCACAGTCATTGCCACTGCTTAAGGACGTCTGTTCAATCAGAAATTGAAATTGTGTCACTCTGTTACGATTTCAAGTACCCGATGAGCAAACGGAAGAGGTATGTAAGAGCCATATGTAACATTGATTATGGAACAATATTTTCAAAACATTCGATATGATATTGTGTGCAGTAAATTAATTAAATGATATTTTCTGGTTACATAAGTATATACATTCTAGATCTTAATTGTGATTTCACACTATGACATCAAAAACATTTGTCAAAAAACAACTACTTGAGATGTTTGCAATAGCTTGAAAAGTACATTGTTTTGAATATTTACTGAAATGACGATAATCATTTGCAAACAATACAAGTCTATACAATAACACAATATAATCGACTAAAATGGAAACATTTGGGATTCAAATGTTCAGGTCAACGGAAATGCATTTCTTCGATTCTATCTATTTACATTAGTTGGTTATATACTCTCCTTTGGATTCGGTGACAAGATCAAATAACTTTCTTGTCCTTCAAATATAAGTATATATCAACTTATTGTAAAATAACTTGATGGAACGTTTAAACAGCTTTTGTTTTACTTGTTTATATGATTTGAAAATGAGTGTCTTACCACAGACTGTCAGGAGCAAACCGCTTAACATTACTTCCTCCATCATTATTGCTTGTTTTCTAAAACAGAAATAGTAATACAAAACATCAGGATAGCGTATACTCTAGGCCACAACGATACATTTTATGCTTGTTGATATTTAGTTTATAAATGTTGTATAAAAGAATATATTATAGAGCTTGTATTGAGCTAGCAGTCTTTGACTCATAGCATAATTAAAGAAAAACATTTAAAACTTCTTAGAAAATTGGGAACCAGGTTTTATGTGATATGTATACGGTTTAGCGATTTTTTTTTTTGTTTAAAAACTTTAAAACTGGAATAATAGTAAAATGTTGGAGTGTAGCCCTGTCCATAGCAGCGTTTCCGGAATTAATAATTTTCACTCTAAAATTGAAATTAAAAGCAGATAATTTCCTTTCTTGGCAATAATACTTTACTCGGCAATAAAACTTAAAGAATGGTCAACTATAACATGTATAAGGGTTTTCAATTCCAGGTTATTAACTGATAATATTTAATGTATTCTGTCAATATACATTAAGAAATTATTGATTGTCTTCTACCTTCCAAAATATTTGTAATCAAATTCGAAAATGAAGTTCGAAATGTTTGTTAATAAAATGACACATAGTTTTCCTTGACGTTACAAAACTGATCTGCCCTGCAGTGTACCACTAAATGGCGAATGAGCTGCCGACTATCACATTTCTTTTCAAGACGACAAATTATCTAATAAAATTCTAAATAGGATTTCTTAAAAGCCTTTTGAATATTTCTCGTCAGGCTTCTTGCGAATCTTTTGTATCATAATAATATAGGAATAAATCAACAGTTGGTTTTCAAAGGAATATTAATTTCATTATCAAAAGATAACTGTATAAGATATGAATGATAAGTTTTACATCTATAATCGCCTATTACATGTAGTAAGAGATTATGTTTATTATACTATGAATATATACGAGCTTTAATGTTAAAATATGAAAATACAAGTCACGTCCCTCCGACGTAGAGTTTACTTCAAAATAAGTCTTCCTTCGATTTATAGTTAGTTGTCAAGGTATGAAACAGTCATTAATGTCTCTGTGGTATCTTTAAGGTGAAATATCTTTATATAATTCCCCAGATAGATTTGTTTTTATACTTTCCTAAAATGAAGATTTTTAATGCTTTTAACAAAAGTAGGGGTCACCGTGCTCTTTTAATTCTACAAGTCATGCAAAATTGCCCAAATTTGTAAAGAATTTTCATGAAAAAACACATTTTGTGAAAAGAAAGAAATCTATGAAATATAATTTTGAAATGAATTATAAGAAGATAGGTTTTATTATATGCTTCAGGAAACCAAAAGAAAAACAATGGTGTCACTGAACTCGTTTTCTTCCTAGAAGTAAAAAGAAATTTCACTTTCATTCCAGTATAAAAAATTACCAGAAAATAATCTACCCTTAAATAGTTAAGTTAAAAATTAATTCTAAAACATAAATAGTTGGTATAGTTTAAACATTCTGGATAATGCAATAAATCAGCTGTTTTTCTTTATAAAAATATAAGCAAGCTAACACATAAATTGCAAATTTGTCTCAAAGTTTGAAGATTAAGTCAAAGAAAAGACCGATTGTGTACAGCTGTTGTACAATCCAAGATGGCGGTATACAGTGAATCGACCTAAACTTGACTGGAAGAGATGCGATCAATATTGTAATGCAATACACAGTGAAGGATTGCATTTTTACAACAATTTGAAAAGAACTCCATATTTTGTCATTCAAAACACCATACTAGTTTTCGTGCCTTTTCTCGCTTTTATTTAAAGGCAAAGTCATGTTATTTTAAAAGATCATACATGACATCTGCTGCAATTGAAAGGATTTGAACTCCTATAAAATTCCCATTTAATAACAATTGTCAACGTGAATTATTATATAAACAGGTTTATGTTTTATGGAGTCGTTAGACATGGGGATAGCTAACTATAAAGGTGTTTACATGAACTAGTGTCCTTATCAAGTATGTTACCATCTGGTGTATTTCATGTTCATTTTAATTCGAGCTGGCAAATATGGAATAAAATTGACAATGTAAATGGGGAATATGTCAAAGAGACAACAACCCGACCAAAGAGCAGCCGAAGGCCAGCAATGGGTCTTCAACACACCGAAAAAACATGAAAATAAAGTTTTATATGAAAACTGAATTAACAATGGTTGAACAAAACACTTGCAAATAATAAACAATCATTTAAACGCAAAGTATTGTCTGTACTATAAATACTTGTTTCAGATATAAACAACAATGATTTTTAATTTTAATTTATTGGATTGTCATTTAAATTGCATATTTCTTTCATTACTTGTCATCCTATCATGACAACAATTTTAGTTTGGTTTAGCTGATTCATTGACTTATATTTCACATGTTTTTATCACTATCAGTTTCTTGCTTTTTCCAGATCTTCATCTTGCAAAATAAATAAAATCTATTAAATTGACAACACTATGATCATATGAGATAATGCACGTCGTAAACAACTAACCTACTCATATTATTTTACATGAATGTGTTAAAAGTGCATATAGCACACATACTGCATCCAATTAGTTTTGACAATTCACATAAATTACACCTGATTTCAATCCTTTGAATAAAACATTGTCACGCAAATAACACGCTTATAAAACTTAATTTCTTGATTTGATTTATTTCATTCAAAATCAGTTCTATAGTTCACAAGGATAACTAACATCTTTTAAATATCCGATGTTTCGTTTTTGTCCAATATTATCCTTTTTTATAAATAAATATTAATATACCGCTAGTGACAAAGAAAAAGAGGCTGTGAAATATATACCTCAATCTGTTCGAACGTATAAATGCCAGTTCTTTTAAAATAATTTAAACAGTTCTGAAAATAATTTGTCAGATTTGGAGTGACAGTTAGAACTACCTTATTTGATGTATATATCATGAAGAGCTGTAGCGTGCTTATACTGGTTTCAGTGCGAACTTCAAGACTTTCCAAAATATGTGTTATCAGGTAGACCAAAAACACAAAATTAAAAAGCCAGTGCGTTAAACATTTCAATATAAATATATTGCGCTAGATGTTTCTTCAATGACAAAAAGAAGGAAAAAGTGCTTTGGTCGAAAAAAAAAAATGAAAACTAAGAATGTGAATTAGAAAGGTCGCTATTTTTTTTTTTTTTTTTTTGATATAACAACCATAAGAATTATTAGTTCTCTATTGCCGTTTGGATTTTAATCTATGTATCTCTTTATTTGTGTTTATGTTTTCAGTCATATGTTTACCTGTGCGTAACAAAAATCGGCGAACATGTTTTAAATACTGACCACTTGAGATTTCATGCCATCGATTTCATAATTGTAACACAGAAACTGAACTTCTTACGTGTCATTGTTTTTCAAATACGTGAAGTTAATTTATGTTGTTCATTCTCTGTAATTTGGTGTTATGACATGCGTACATTTCCCTGACATTTTTCTAAATTGTGTTTACCCAAAGATGTATTAGTAATGACGTAACGAGATAGAGAAAACATCCTACACAGCTTTTGACCTTTCATTTATTCATATATGTTTAGTATTCATTTTTTCGCAGACATAACCATGTTTGTTTCATATACTTTTATTGTTTGATACATTCATATACATTCATATGCATACCTTATTTTTTTTTTTTTTTTTTTTTTATTTGATCTGATCTGACATAATCTGCAATGCCAAGTCAGGGATATGACAGTTGTTATCCATTCGTTTGATGTGTTTGAGCTATTGAGCTAGCCATTTGGTTAGGGACTTTCATTTTAGAATTTTCATCGGAGTTCAGTATTTTGTGATTTTACTTTTTAAAGTTCGTTTTATAATTGAACTAACACTATTATGCACGAGTATGTGGGCCTGCTTTTAACAGCCGGAAATTGTAATTTTAAGGGTAGTAAATTTTAGCTTTGACTCTTAGTTCATTAACCGATGGTCGTTGATATAAAACACAGCTTTTATACTTTCACGTCATTATGATATAATTCTATGTGTGGCTTTCTGAGGTTTTTGTTTCCATTTTACAGAGTAATACGTAGCCGTTTATATTTACGGTCATGGTATTGTTATTCATATTACTACATTTATATTTTCGTTGTGGAACCTTTTATTTGGATGTGTTTAAACAATTCGACCTGTTGTTGATGTATCTTTACTGATAAATTATAAAAATGACATTATGTAAGGCTGTCATAGTATTATTAGCTATAAAGTCATTTCAATAATTCAAGAGTGTTCATTTCTAAATGCGACATTTTGTAGGTTCAACAGAAATAGTAGGTGTTTACGAATCGACTGGGTCCTGTATATAAGAAGATTTGTTTATAGATGTAATTCTAGTCGAGTTGTCCTAGACTTATTGAAATATATATGAATCAGCCGCTTTGCTGTTGAGTCGTCAATAGCTGCCAGATCCCAAATTTAAAACTGCGACCAGTTTTTGACGTATTATTGTATAGTAATGCACAATTTAAGCATATCCGACTTTCAATTATTGAATAGATATCGACATGAAGGTGAATGAAATATATTTTCAATAGTTGTGCAACCTGAATTATAGGTTGAGTCACACTGTTTGTCTATTCGTTTTACACAAATGCAAACGAGTGAACTGTAGTCTCTGTACAATTTGATTTCATGAAGAAACAATCAATAAACAGTAAATTATTGTACATGTCTTAATTATAGCATTTGCATTATTCACGTATTTACTGGCGTATCCGTATCGACGTATCGTATAACACGTATATGAGGAAAGAATAAATTAAGTCAAGTTGGTCACGATGAAGATATTTCATGAGTCGTTTAATTTTAGGTTTTAATTGAAATAAAGGATAAATCATTATTTCATACAAATATGCCAGATGCGTATACGTCGATTCGTGCACGTGTCCAGATACGCGAATAATGCAAATGCTGTATTGATAATAAGATAACATAGATGAAGCGTAATGATTGTTTTGGTGATAGTATATGGATATTTAGATTTGTATATCTTAATATGACCAGATCTGGTTAGAAAGTTTTATTTTACAGATTCAGATTATATTTATTTGTATTTAGAATGTTCAGGTTCCACTGACTTACGGATCATTGACTGCCGGTTGATATCATTCATTATTGATAGGTCATCATTCACGTTCATACATTAAAATTCATTGCTATTTCAATTTTTGTTTTAACATTAAATTTATCTTTCATCTGCACCATGTCAGGAATGTGATAGTTGATATCAAATAGTTCGTTTCTATTGATATTGGGATATGATTGTGTTGAACTTCAGTGTACTGCTGTTTAGATGTTTTCCTCTTATAGTTGATGTGTTTTCATCGGTTTTAGTTTGTAACCCGGATTCGTTTTCTTTTAATCGACTTATGAGTTTTGAACAACGAAAACTTTTGTTGCCTTTATTTATTACACGTTTGCCTTTGATTTTGTTGTTTGAAGTAAATGCTAGTGCATCTTAAATGTGACCTACCAAATTAGATTATTTACCGGGTTTGTAATAAAATGAACAACATGACGGGTGCCACTTGTGGAGCAGGATCTGTTCACCCTTCCGGAGCACCTGAGATCATCCCAGATTTTGGTGGGGTTCGTGTTGATAAGTCTTTAGTTTTCTATGGTGTGTCTTGTGTACCATTATATGTTTGTTTGTTTGTTTTTTTTTTTTTGGCCATGGCGTTGTCGGATTGTTTTCGATCTTTGAGTTTGATTGTCCCTCTGGTATGTTTCGCCCTTTTTAAACTAATGGCGGAAAGGTATTGATAACCAGACATATTGAGACGACGATTGATTTGCTGATGCTGCACTCAGATTATAAGAGTTTGGCGAATGCAAAATACCAAAAGTTAGTAAACTGTTCTGTTAAACTAGTGTTATATAGTACTCCTTAAACCTCTGGGAAGCATTATAGAAATTCGTCAACTCAATGTTTGTTGTTCTTAATGGAGCTAAACCTATTTAGAAATATTATTTCCAGAACTTTTGATACACATGGTACACGTTATCATTGGAATCGCAGTTTTAATTGTAGACCTAGGATTCCAATTTTCTCAAATGAGAAGAAAAGTGTACATTCTTATGAGGTTTTGCTGTATGAAGTTAGTTTGATAATGTTATGTTTTCTTTCCTTCTAGTGTTTACACTCTTATCTTGGTCAGTCTGATGTATAAGAGCACGTTTCGTCATGGGGATTGAAGAAGACAGAAATCCGGATAAGAAATTTGAGAAACCATGCTCGATCAAACTTAAACATGTACATTGTAGAACAGAAAACCAATGATGAAACTCGGAAGTAAAGGATGATATATATAGATCAATAAGAAGAGAGCATGTCTATTGAAATTGATATTGATAAATAGGAGATCCATGATTTCCACCATATCACAGTCTTTTAAAAATTCCGGATACTTTGATTTTGATATTAGTGTCGATTTCTTCCAGTGATAGAGCATTTAGCGTTTAGTGCATGCGAGTAGTTTATTGTTTGTTCACAGTCAGGGTGTAATACAAACGAGCCCGTTGTTTTGAATACATATATTAATAGACAGTTTAAGGTTGGTAATGATGACGTTTGTTCACTTATTTCAGTCTAATAGATGGACTATGGAGGTCAATGGTACAATAGGGTAGCATGTCACTTTTAAAGTTCTAGTTGTAAAATCCCTATTCGCGTAACAGGATTTAACATTGTTTAATATTTTGCCGAGATACGTTGTTCATGTTGTTTGCAGTTCAACTGAACGAACATTGTACAACAAACATGATTTAATGAAGATACAATTTCAAGGAAGAACGATGAGTCTGTAGATTTATACGATTGAGTGATATGTTATTTAGGTATCGATATCAAAACTTACACTTTAGTCCGACGAGTGACCCTTAGTAAAATTACTATTACCCTTAAATTTCGCGTTATTTGCGGTTTGCAGACTGAATTTAGATTTGCGCCGCTTTATATTGGCGAATTCCATATTGTTTTGTTTGTGTACGGTCTCAGTCGATATCAAGTGCATACTATCGTTAGATTTATTTTCATGTATCAACCCTTACAACGAAAATAGCCAAATCTGCTGCAAAAAAAAAAAAAACAGTACTCCGCAAATATGACAAACGATATTTTCAACTGGACCAACATAAATATTTTGTACCGATCTTGATGAGCATTTATTTTTGATCTATGAGTTTGACTTTCCTCTGGTATCTTTTGCCCTCTTTTATTCCGGTTGTGGATAAAGTTAAACATGTTAAAGGCGTACATGGTACGAGATATAAAATGACCAAATATGAATAGTTTTGTTCAATCATTGATGAAAGTGAAATAGTAAAGTTAAAATTCGCTTTTAGCAACCAGTTTGGTTCAGTTTTATCAAAATAAGCAAAGAAACATTGCTTATAAATTATTCACTTGCAAGTGAATAATTTTACCTCATTGAATCCGTTTTCATGTGATATTCAATCTTTGCTAGAGATGGGTCACGCATGAGCTAGGCGTGATCAGCTAGTAAGAGGAAAATAATGTCAACATTGAAAGTGAAACAAGAGTAAACCATTTGATTATTTTTAACAACAAAAACTCATCAGTATACAGGTAAAACGATTATTAACATATTTTTAAACCTATAATATGAAATAAAACAGACATTGAAAAATCCAATTGCACGAGTTCGCTATCTTTTATGTACTAATGTTTATGTTTACAACGGGTTACATACCCGTCGGCATTCTGCGGAAGGTCACCTCGATGGTTAATCAGATGGCGTCTAGACAAAAATATACACGAAATGCTGATACAAAATTTCGAGTTTATGCATCTTAAATTTTATTTTAGATTTTTTTACTTGAATTTACGGTTTAGTATGCTATAAGTCGAATATGAATATTCTAGTCGAATCGGCGGACATGAATTCATTGAAGGCACATAAATTTTATATCATCTTTTGTAAAATTGCTTTTCAAAATATTATTTTACGTTGTTTATTACATGCATTTAACACGTATCATTTTATTGATTGTTTATGCCAAGGACACCTTCTTTTTTAGTTTTGTTGTAATCGAAATCCGAAATTAATTGAAAAATATGTAATGTTACATCGACCGGTTGTCTTTTGGAATGATATTTAATCTCTCGGACCAGGATCAAAATGCATTTAAAGAATTTTATGTTTGAAAACTGCAACAAGGGAATGAAGAAAAAAACTGGTCAATCATTAACTTGAAAGGTCAAACGGCATGACCTTTAGTTACAAAACAAAATAAAAAAAAAATCAACCGGGAATATGCACTTTGCACAAAACAACAGATTGAGCAATAGGACTCCCCCCAGCCCCCCAAAAAAAATATACAATTACAGGGGTCAATTTATGTGCCCTCGTCGGGGCAGTGCCAATACCTCTGTCCCTATACATGACATCATTCCTGTTCCTTTATTTTTGAATTGTTTACGTAATGTTTCTTTTGGAAATTGGTTTCTACAAACGGACTGGTTGATGTCTTTTGTTCAAATTTTAAATATTGAAATGTAATCCAATATAAACTTATCACGAATGTGACTTACCGAATTAGACTATTAACCGGATTTGTAATAACATAAGCAACACGACGGGTGCCACATGTGGAGCAGGATCTGCTTATCCTTCCGAGCACCTGAGATCACCCCAGTTTTTGGTGGGGTTCGTGTTGTAGTCTTTAGTTTTCTATGTTGTGTCATCTGTACTATTATTTGTCTGTTTGTCTTTTTATTTTGGCCATGGCGTTGTCAGTTTGTTTTCGATCTATGAGTTTGACTGTCCCTCTGGTATCTTTCGTCCCTCTTTAATCGAAATAAAAACAGTATTTATTGACCAAGTATAAAATGACGTTTGCTGTTATGACAAGATAGTCATTAAAAATAAAACAAGTGAGATACACACAGAAAAGTAAGATAATGGCAAAACGCGCCATAAGCGGTTAATTTGGTGCTTCAGAAAGGTAAGCAGTTCCTGTTCCAATGATAAGACTCAACGTGTTCATGTTAATTATGGCAAGTAAAAGTCATTAATAAATCTGTAACGTTTTCATATTGGATAAATAAGAAATATCATAACAGTCATCGCACTCATGTTGTAAACGATGAAGTATGACACTGTCGTGTAAGTAGAATCTGCCTTTAATCATAATCATGATAGGGTAAGGAAGAAAACCCTTAAATACAAATAAACTAAGAAATAAAACAGTCAACGGGTTGTCTTCGTCCAGATTTGATTTATTGTCCAGCAGATTAAAGTAATTGCTACATTCGATCCAATGATTCGAAACAAAACCTCTGTCATCGAATGCTTATTCTATTTGAGCATGAAAGGAGAGAACAGAACGGGATAATGTATAACTATTTTTATACAATTGTTTTGTTCTAACCCTTACTGTTATTGAAATTAAAAGAGGGTAAAACAAATAATAGATAAACAAAGAACAGATGTTATATGGAAAAAATACATTGTCAGTAAACGGATAAACTGTTGTGCTAAATATCAAATTAGATGAATAACCAATTTAAAATTGCACACTTTCGTTTTGCCTCCTTAATTTTTAATGACTAAAGGAAAACTAAATTATGTTATGACTGTTTATATTTTCGTCACAATCATTGTACCTGCCATATGTTTATTTATATCTTTATGACTAGTGTTGTAGAATGTATTCAATATTGATAAATTACGTCATTAAAATTAATCATTACTGTAAATTCAGAAATTATTGCGTGCATTTATTATTGCGATTTTGTCATTTTAGACTTAAATGCGATTTTAATTTATGCGATATTGAGAAAAATCCTGTTAATTCATATACAAAATTTCAAAATGCGAGTTCAAATTATTGCGATTATAACCCGGTCGCATTTTTCGCAATGATAAAAACATCGCAATAATTTCTGAATTTACAGTATATGAAAACGATGTTTGATTGAAATAGGCTGTTACAAATTTGGAAACTTTTCATATTAGAGAATATAGAACCCTCATTGTCAGATTCTTTGTTCGGATTTTTCACTATAGTTTATGTCCGTTTTGTTTGGTCAAATATTTTGGACACGAGGTTCACTAAAGAGACATTGTCGAAATGCACCTCTGGTAAAGTAAAATGTGTAGCATTTATGTACCTAGACATTTATTTCTTACCAGTGATTTTATTCGTAGGCACAACATTGCCTGAAGTTTTGCCTAAATCTTAACATTGAAATTTGAACTATTAGGCAGTACATTTTGACATGATTTATATTTATTTACTTTATTATGATACTTATGAATATGTATAAAGACAGCAGTAGTTTACCGATTGATGTTCAACTCATGTATTCATGAATTCCTTAGGAAACAAATAATATATCATTGGAACTCCGAAAAGAGCATGACAGATGTATCAATATGGAAAGAAATTTCTGCGTTCCATGCATCACCCACCGTGCAAATCCAAACTTTTTGTCAAAATGTTATCATGGGAAAAGGACACAATTGGTAAAATTACAGATCAGACTACTATTCTAGTATTTAATTACCTAAGACCGTCAAAACATGTCGCTAGTGGGTTCAGACACAGACACATCGTATCGGTCAACCAATTCGTGATGGTGACCATAAACGTATGCAGTGTCGATTTCAGTGGTTCTTCTCCTAATGACTCTGTTGGAAGTTTCGTTTATCTAAGGAGCATAGACTTCTTAATGACACCCGTAAAGTGTGCACATGCATATGATACGATACATAAAAACACGATAGGTGTTTCTTTCGCACGAAATATATAAATTGTTATTTTAATCTTTTACAAATAGATAATCCCTTACTGAAAAAATCAGCCTTCTGCAAATAGTTGCTGCAAGTCTGCAGCGAACTTGCTGCAGATTTGCAGCGAACACAGGGTCTGTATTTGCGGCATGTTTGTTGCAAATACGCTGCAGGTCTGCTGCAAACAATTTATCATGCAAATGAGTGTTTGCTGCAGACCTGCTGCAAACATTTATATGCAAATGAGTGTTTGCTGCAGACCTGCAGCAAACATTTTATGCAAATTAATCTTTCACCTGCGTGTTTGCTGCAGACCTGCTAAGTGTTTGCAGCAGACCTGTGGCAAACATTTATATTCAAATTAATATTTCTGCTGCGTGTTTGCTGCAAACTTGCAGGAACTACATATATTATACAATTAACCAATGTCATGTTGTGCACACATCACATTATCTATATTACACAGCAAATTCTGAAAAAACAATTTAGATTACATATATACATACAATAATTCAAATACTTTATCATTTGTAAAATTATCATAACATAAGTTAATACCTTTTAAAAATTAATTTAAAGGTTTTTATTTGTTCGAGTCCTTGCTCAAATGAATTGCATGCATGAATATCTAATAATACAACACACTAGAGGCTCTAAAGAGCCTGTGTCGCTCACCTTGGCCTATGTGCATATTAAACAAAGGACACAGATGGATTCATGACAAAATTGTGTTTTGGTGATGGTGATGTGTTTGTAGATCTTACTTTACTGAACATTCTTGCTGCTTACAATTATCTCTATCTATAATGAACTTGGCCCAGTAGTTACAGTGGAAAATATTTTGTAAAATTTACAAAATTTACAAAATTTATGAAAATTATAAAAATTGACTATAAAGGGCAATTACTCCTTAAGTGGTCAATTGACAATTTTGGTCATGTTGATTTATTTGTAGATCTTACTTTGCTGAACATTATTGCTGTTTACAGTTTATCTCTATCTATAATATTCAAGATAATAACCAAAAGCTGCAAATTTTCTTAAAATTACCAATTTAGTGGCAGCAACCCAACAACAGGTTCTCCGATTCATCTGCAAATTTCAGGGCAGATAGATCTTGACCTGATAAACAATTTTACCCCATGTCAGATTTGCTCTAAATGCTTTGGTTTCAAAGATATGAGCCAAAATCTACATTTTACCTCTATGTTCTATTTTTAGCCATGGCGGCCATCTTGGTTGGTTGGCCGGGTCACCGGACACATTTTTAAACTAGATACCCCAATAATGATTGTGGCCAAGTTTGGTTACATTTGACCCAGTAGTTTCAGAGGAGAAGATTTTGTAAAGTTAACAGACGACGCCGGACGAAATGTATTTGAAATTTATTTTCTGCATATATACAGCTAGTTACAATAATATTGCTACATAATTCAGCTTGACTTTTAACAATGTAATATTCAATAAGTTTTAATCTCCAAACATACTAAAGAGTACTGTATATTTACTTCGAGCATGCAGATATTTGTGGAGGAACGAATTTCATAAGTTTATAGTTATATGAAGAATTTGTACTTACAAATAATGTCTTTGAAAATAAACACTTAATTTCCAACCTAAAATGCCTCCCTGAACACTTATATATAAAATGACAAAACACCATCAACATTTTCAAATTTCAAATCTTTATCTTCCAGGAAGTTACTAATAGGCATGCTCAGTCTTTTATGTAATTTCTGCAATGCTCTTGCAAACATATAGAATGGTCAAAGATTTCTGCAATCTAGCTGCGAACATCTCTTATATTCTTGTTTTTCCTGCAATCTTACTGCAAACATTATTGTTTCTGTAAACTTGCCAAAGCTTGCAGCAAAAGCTGCAATGTTTGCAGGAGGTTCGCAGCTAGCTGCAAACATCTGCAAACATTATTCAAAGGGTTCCTGCAAGCTTTTGTTTGCAGCAAACCTGCAAAAGTCTGCTGCAGATCTGCTGCAAACATTTCAGTTCTGTAAGGGATATCACATAATTATGTTCATGGTAATGTTTTTAGAGCATGTGAAGGTATTTACGACCTGTTAATTAATTATGGATCTATTTAATCCATCTAATGCACTCAAATTTAGAGGATAACAATTTTACACTCTAGTAAGATCTTGAATATTGTTCTTATGTGCACCAACATTGACTGAAATTTATTACTAAATGATTACGTTTTGCTATACAATGATGAACACTGATGGTCCCTCATCCTGTCGATACGTTGCACAATGTCATTCTTTTATAAGATTGCTAATTACCTCTTTACACCAAATCCGATGGATGTGACCTTTTGATATTTTAGTCTTGGAAATCATGATTTATTGATTAGATGTAATTTGATTTGAACTGGCTTTCTGTAACTGCGAAAGCTATGAAATTTGTAAATTATGTCCTTTGTCTTTTCTATGTTGTTTATGTGCATTGTGTCAATTTAATGGGTAAGCCTTTTGAATAAATGTTTACAATTTGTTCTTATGTTTTACTGTGAAACCACTGTCCCAAATCATATTCCTGAATTTGACTTTCCAGAGAAAAGAACCTGCAATTCAACGGATAGCCTTGGTTACAGTCTGCAAAGTATGTTTTCGTGTATTGTGTTACCTTATATACCTTTCTAGAGATATATTAATTCGGAAGATATGTTTTCTTTTGCAGAACCCAGCCGGACGATACCAAGTTTCAATGAAATTTGCTTTAAGGCATAACATAATGACCTGTGTAAGGTCATTATTTCCCTGATTAAAATGCAAACTACAATTTACTTAAACATTTAATAGTCATTGTTTGCTGTTGTCAATTAGGTTTTTACTTTTAATTTTCCAGCTTTCAAAGGTTTAACGCAGAAAAATCCTTTCTTCCGTTTATTAAACTAAAATACCAAAAATCGTCGTAGACACACATTTTAACTTTAGAAACAAATAATGTGAATATTTGTTAATTTATTGCCACAATAAAGGGACATTATGTGAGATTTTTCATAACTCTTTTGAAACAAGCAAATTCAACACATTCGTGTGTAGGATTTTGAAAATCTTATTGCTTTATACTGTATTTGAAATCATACTTTCCTATATCTATGGATATTCGTTTTCCGTGATACATGTATATGTTCATGTATCACAATTTCGTGCTCTCTTCTTGTCAGTTCTAATTTTTTAAATCTATATATACATTTTACTTATCAAATGATCAAATAATTTCCTATAGAATAACAGCAACGTACTTTATAATGGGGAGGGAGGGTATAATATTTAATCATGATTATCAGTTTAAAATAAATTGTTGACACATAGATATGTCTCGCCTGATGGCAAAACATTAACAAAATTACAATCTGATGGACAATGTTAATTCAAAGTCGCTGAACCAGTGCTCAAACTGAGATGTACAGACAGTAATGTAGCTTTATAGATAATATCAGTGTCTATTGAAAGTAGTTTCTTTCATACTTACTTTAGCAGAAAACTTAGCATTTAAAATTGTAATTAATTGAAAGTCAATGGCCTACGGGGTATGACCTCAAAATAGCCGTTAAACTGATATGTACTGATAGTTATGAAAGGTATTAGTGATGAATATGTTTTGTGTGTCCGGACTTCTCTATTTGTTGAATGATACTCTTAAAACTGACAATAAAAGATGATAGTTATGGGAAAACGAAGAAACCTATCAACATATATGATTTTGTTGATTCGATGTGTATTTCGTGATTCACATTCATCAAGCTCATTTTCAGAAAATATAGTTTTAAAGCATCCAAACAAAGTATTGATACTCTTTCAGGACTAAAACGTATTAACAACGAGACAGGGAGTTAGCAGATTTATGTGGAATTTGTGACCAACGTCCCTTTGAAGAAGCTGTAGGTAAGAACAACCCATTGTTAAATTTCGTCCAACATTCAATTAAATAAGATCATACAGATAAAGGAAAAGAGAAACAGATACAGAATAAAGAAAGACAACAACTATGACCAAAATAGATATCTATCCAACAAATGTTAAAAAACAAACCAAACACAGAAAAATTAAAATGGCAGAGCAAAATGAACTTTACTATAAGTCTAGCTTTGATCCAAGATAATCCAGATTAGTAAGCATTTATAAATATTTTTGTAGCATCCATTATCTTCTTATTCGTATACGGTATGATTTATTTCTTCATGAAACAAGATAAGGTTATCTTTGTTGGCCATCCGTTTTTGAAGAAACAAAGTTGTACTTATTCTTTCAATCTTCCTTTAAGTTTAGGACAAGGAATACTAGAATTAAGGTTATGTGATTCGAATACTTTAATTATTATATTGCATAGATGTGTCTACACAGTGTTCACCAAAGAATGTATTTCGATATTTTTCGTCGTTTAAGAAGCAAGTTTCTGTATATTAAATTAAGAGCCGGTTTACAACAGAGAGCATGAACCTTAGGGATTTCATTAAAATGACATGCCGTCCTATTTATGTGCGACGGCGATGTTCAACACTGTTTATTGTTATTTGTCTGGTTAGTAACGGTTTACAGAAGTTACATAAAAACATATTTAACAACCAAAGCCATATATCGAAGCAGGTAACTACCTGTGTACTACCCATTTTATAATGTCTATCCTGTCCACCTTTTCCTATTTACTTCATCCATCAATGCAGCCAATGACGGAACTGTTATTTGTAATGAGCCATTCACAATTTCACTGTTGGAGTAGGGACTACTTGCTGTTCTAGGTTATCACATGTTTTTGGGGATGTGTGATTCTTAGTTTTCTGAGGGATGTTTTGTAGAATTTGTCTTTTGTTTTCGTTATTGTATACTATGGAATTATATCTACCATTTTATCCAGTATAAACTATCAACAGGAATCTAGAAGGCACAACTGGTCTATATCATTATTTTTGTTTATCCTGAAAACAGAACATACACAGAAATAACTTTTAATCCATAGTTCTATGATGTCACAAAAGTTTAAAATGAAAATCAAATGTATAAATAAAGGCAACAGTAGTATACCGGTGTTCAAAAGTCATAAATCGATTGAGAGAAAACAAATTAGGGATACAAACTAAAACCGAGGGAAACACATCAACTATAAGAGGAAAACAAAGGAACAGTAGGAACACTGAAGTGCAACAAAACAAACGCCAACATACATAGAAACGAACTATTTGATATCAACTGCCATATTCCTGACTTGGTAGAGGACATTTAAAGAAAAATGGTGGGTTGAACCTGGTTTTATGGCTAGCCAAACCTCCCGCTTTTATGACAATGTTAAAAATATCGCTAAAATGACAACACTACGTGACAGAAATACAACACAATTACACGCAAGAACACTCATGACAGAGAAACGCACAAACAAATAATACAATAGTCGACACAATGTATCATTTTGCCTTCTGATAATTCATCTGACTTTTTTTGCAGCATCAGGATTAGAACCATCATGTAAGTACATTAATCGTTTAATAATAAAAAGAACAAAAAGCTAAATCATTTTTTTTTTTCAAATTCATTTTAAATCAGTATAAGTTATATGTATATATCTGCAGGTTTTATTGATATTAAAATTATCATTATATATGTATTTATAATGCTATCATAGTTATTATTTTGCATTAACCCGCATAGACTGTCCTCTGGAAAAGACCAAGTGGGTTCTATTCCTGCCGGGTCAATCCAACAATTTGTAATTTGGTTTTGCTGCCATTCTGGTTAAAGTTGAAGCCAATGCTCAAAGGGCTCGGAATCAGAATAATGTGCCCAAATAGGGTAACATGTATCCTTGTAGACAGTTACACTTTTGACTAAAACTATACAAATACTACTGAATGTGCCGGTATAGCACACATCATTTTCTTAACGATATAATAACAACAACATGGGGTAACTTATTCTATCAATCAATTCATTCATTTATCTGTTGATTGAACGATGTCAGTATGGACTATCGTATTATACAACACACATGATTCTAATACAACACTAATGCAGATCTTCATTATTTTGTACTTCCAGTTCCTCCCGTAACGACTATTCGTTGCAGTAGATCATCAACATGTAGCTCATTTACTGGTAAAGCTTATAATATGAATGATATCATTCCAAAAGGCTGCCCAGTAACAACGACTGAACGCTCGACAACCACAGCTGAACAAACAACAACCACAACTGAACCAACAACAACAATTGAACAAACAACAACAACTGAACAAACAACAACAACTGAAACAACACAAACAACCGGACAAACAACTAAAGAACCAACGAAAACTACTAAGAGTGACTGTAGAAAGAAAAAAAACAAAGATACCAAATAAGCCATGTAACATTATAATATGCAAATAAATTGAGTCCAACTAATTTTATTTTCAAATTTTCAGGAATATGGCAGTTGTTTTCACTTATTCTGTTGATTGATAACGTTTTATTTTGTCAGTTTACATGGACTTCCTTTTTGAATTTGCATTGGATTTTGGTATTTTTGTTATACTTTTTTTCAATTAATAGTGATCATTATCTATAGGTTTTCTCTTTTTTACCCCAAAAATCTATGTATACGTTTAATGCTGATGTCAATGTAAAAACGTGTACAGCTTTTGTTAAATGCACATGACGAAATTAAATGTGGAGTGTTTAGTATTCAAGCATCTTCTCTAGCCACGGATTACGATCCAGTTCCTCCTATCCATACTTTGCAGAACAAGCCAACATTTGTGATTATAATGCAGCACCATCTACCGGTAGACAAAAGTCGCACCCATTCTGACTACATCATTCTTGATCAATTGTAGCCCTGAACAATCTTCAGTTGGGAGGTTTAAAACGGTTGTGCCTAGTGTTTATCAGTTTCGTGAAGTAGGAACAGAAAATAAACATTGACATTCCAACTTTAGCCCAAGAAAATACACAGAAACTTCAATTAGTTGATTAGAAACTGCAAGATTGTCACTAAATATCATCTGATGTTTTGGGGTAAAGACTTGTTGCAGTATCTGCACGTGGCAATAGTTAACCTAATTCATCTTCTTGCTTGTTTTTCAGAGTGATGACTAGTCTATTGTGTACAATAATTGACTTATTTCTTTGTTTTGTACCATTAATAAGATATTCTATAAAAGTATTTAATCTTAATTCAATACTCTATAAGTCTTATCTCTCAATTGGGTCATTAATATACAGTAAAACCTTCATTGTAAAATATAGATACAACAGAAAGCCATTATAAAAGAATAATAAGATACTATCATCATGGTATTTGTCAATTACCATTCCAAGGCATCCTGAGATCACCCTGATTTTTGGCCGCGTTTATGGGGATAACTCTTAGGTTTTCAATATTGTGTTTTGTATACTGAATGTTTGTCTTTTGGTCGTTTTCGTTTTTGGCATTGCATTGTCAGTTTATTTTCGACTTATGTGTTTGCATATCCTTTCGCTATCTTTCGCCTCTCTTTACAAAACATTCGTGTATCATTCAATATTTTAATTTACATAATTTACAGTAATATTTCGTTACGTCTATTTACAATAAGATAATAAGAGGCATTGGCATAGCTGCAAATCATACTAAATATCTGTGAATTGAAGAAGAAGTATCTGTGTGTAATCAAATGAATATTGTCTAATGGACACATTAAAAATGATTGATTGTTGTTTTTGCTTAACGTCCAGTGGAAAAAGTCATGCTTGTTTAGGACGAGAACAAAATAAAAGATTAGCGCATGTGATTTATCTAACAATTTCTAAGAAAAGTATATACTCCAAACAAATGTATTCCATTAATTTCATATGCTATATTACAAGAGATAATCATACTGTTTTGATAGTAGTACGGGAGCTAGTAAAAAGAAACTGAATTGGTGTTTGACCAAGTTTGACTACGTAGCTGGACTACTATTATTTCTAAATAGATAAGTTACATTATGAGTAGAGTACAGAGAAATATTTAAATAAAAAGAAAAAGAGTACTTTTTCTTTTCTGCAATATCTCGTACAGTAAGAGTCCTCTGCTTTTAAAACAACTCCTGTGACAACTCTTTGAGGAGTCAGTATGTGGCATGTTACCAGGCGCAGTTACTGTCCCTATTCAATATACACTAATTTTTAATAACATTTGAAATTTCCGCCCGTTATCTTAGTCAATCTCTCTTATATCGATTGTTATTTGTTCCCGACCTGATCTCAATCTATGTGTGTTTTGGATAATCAGTTCTCTATCTTCTAATATAAGGCAGCCCAAAAGCGGTGCTTAAAAGTGGCGTTAGAACACAAAAATCAAATCAAATCTAATATAAGGCGTAAATGTTACGATACAAAGGTGGTCCGCACGGGAAGGACATTTTGAAAGACTTGTAGATTGTCTTTCACTTTCCAAGATATGTTTAAAGTTTTACATTTATCAGTTGTCATGTCAAAACAGTTTATGTAGCCGACATAAAGTTTTTTACTCATTCCTTTGGTTGATAACGTTTGATTGTTTCATTTTGTATTGACTCTTTTCTTTTGAATTTACCTTGTATTATTTTTGTTATACTTTTAATGTTTGCTCTAAATATAGATAAAACAATATGTCAGAGAAGAGAAAGAAATATAAAAGAATGTCTGAATGAAAAATAAAACAAACTAGTACCTGACAAAACATGTAACTCATGATGTACATCATTTATTCAGGTGGTGATCACAAGCTGTCTATTTTCGGTCAGTTTACTTCGAACTAAGCTAGTAAGAAAATAAAACGACTTACACAATTTTGATTTCAATAACAAATCATAATTCAATTTTGAACCCTATATCTAAACGTAGTGAATACAGTGTTTTGTCAGGCTTTATTCCTTTACACAGTAGTAACCTTGCCATATTAATTAAGCGTTCACATTTTAGTTTCAAAGTGAAAATTTAAATGTCATTATATATAATGTACATACGTTAACATCATAGAGATTGTGTAGTAATTTGCATGTGTCGTTTTTCCTTTATAACCGAGAAATAAATGGACACATGCATGATTACCGATGAATGAAAACTACCTGTAAAGACAAAATGTATAAACAAAAGGTATAGCCTACTGCTGAATTCTACATCGGAGATATAAAACACCATAAATGCAGTGTTTTATTCTACGCCATATGGTCTCTGGTAGAGAGTTGTCTCAATGGCAATCATACTTCATCTTTTATTTTCTATTTAGGCTTCTTTTAGATTCGTTGCCGATAATACCATTAATCACTAAATATAAAGGTTATAACTCGTAGTACAAGAATGACAATTAACATCATATACAATATATAATACGATAATTTACATTGCACTAGTAACTGTTTTATTACTGAAACGATCATCCAGTACAGTTCAGTACTGACTCAGGTAATTAAGAGAAAACGCCTTGCATTCAATTCAGTAGCGTCAAGAACGTTTTCGTACTAATCAGTACATCGATAAAATAGTTGTTTGTGAATTTTCAGTAGTGTTCAGTGCAAGGTAAATCTACCGATTTTGACATAAAATAGTTTGTGCAGATTTATAAGGCTTGTCTCTCTTCATTCGCGCTTGGACTATAACTTTCAGTACATTGATCGATTACTCAATGATATTGATTTCTTTCCGTGAAAAATACTTCTGCTTTGTTTAATTACCCAAAATGAAATATGATTGAAAGTTTAATGGCTATAAATTACAATAAAAGAGAAATATGTGGTCGGAATTGCGTTTTTGTTTTATCTAGCTTTAACGTCGGAAGCGGCTATTGAAATAAAAACCCATTAAACTGGCAATCCCGCTCTCAGTAAAAATCGGGTTCCACTATTTTAAAACTGTATATATATCTTGCTGAATAAATCGGTAACGTCAAATTTATTTTATTATTGTAAATATAAATTTTCTTTATGACTATGATAGTTACGTTGATTTATGAGAACAAACTTCATTCATTCACTTTTCAATTTATATTTGTTTTATGTTTATTCGATTACATGATCATTAAGTAAAAAAATCTGTTAAATCAGACCCATTAAATCAGGCCCATAATAAATATTGCAAATACTTCATAAAACTTTAACTTCATTTAGATTTTAACCCAATATGAATCATTGCAAAAACTTCCTATGACATATATATATGATAAATAAATATATATATATATATATAATATTAAAACTGTTCAAGACATTTTGTTTTAACAAAATTGAAAAGTTTTAAAATTCCGAAAAATATTACGTAACACAAAATGCAAGAAATTTGAGAGGGTTTGGATGTGGGTTTGCAGAAAAGAGAATATAAAGAATAAAGGAAAATGTACCCAAAAAATAGAGAATAGAGAATAATGAGGTGCTACTACATAATGAATAGAGAATAATTGACAAAAGATATAAATAAAAAGAAAAACGGCCTTTGGTCTCTTGTGAAGAGATTCTTCCTTCACGATCATACCTTATATTCTTATTTTTATATTAAACATTTTAAATAGCTCAGAATGTGTCTATAGAGTGCCTCATACGTCAACTATTGCTCAGAATTTGTCTTTTATTACTGTTCACATAGAATACATTTTGATACCAACATAAGTCTTTATCAGTAGACAGGTGTACTCATAAAGTGTATAACAGTTAGAAGTACTTAAACAGAAGCAATCAACAAACTTATACATTCGTACTGAACATGCATGAAATAGTTGCCACTGGAAATTAGGCAATTATCAATCAATCATAGATGACATTATGTTTTAAAGCTCAAAATATAACACACACATATGTGTATATATACGTGAAGCTGGGATACTATGACTATTTTTTTTTATTTAAGAGTAAAACCTAAACCTGCTATAATTTTATATAACATGTATAATCTAAACGAAAATCCTATGTCTGAAAATTATGTGCATTCCTTATATTGTGCATATTTGATTGTCACACGATAACACGTTTTAAAACTTATTTTAACAGCCCCCCTCATCCCCCTTTCCATTTGTAGATGCATTGTATCTTTCTTTAAAAATGTCCATAAAGAGTTGAAATATAGTCAGTGCGAACTTCGGACGAATCAAACTTGTAATGTGTTAAAATCAGAATGAAATGTGCAAAAATGTATTGCTTATAGACATAGGGAGAAGGTATCATGTTGACAGAAGTGACAAAATGTGTTCTATATGCCAGAATGGACTTATCGGAGACGACTATCACTATATTCTTGTTTGTCCTGTTTAAGAAGATGAAAGGAAAAGATTGAATGATACCAAACGAACTGTTGGAAAACCCAAAGCACTCTTACAGCTTTACAATTTAATAAAATGTATCAACAGTAAAATTACTCCTTCTTCTCAACGATAATTTCAACATATTTAAACACTATTTCTTTAAACATTTTTATTTGTATTCTCATATTTTATTTATTTTATCTACTTTTATTTATTTAATTTATTTTAATATTTATTTTATGTTATGACAACTTATAATTTGTAGTCAAGTTTTATGTGAATAAACTATCTTTCTATCTGTACATCTTCATGATTCTTTTAAAATTAAAAGTTAAAACTATACACAGGTAACTTACAGCTGGATGTATTAAACATGTGGTGAAAGCCGGAGGTAGACATTCTGTGTATATGTGATTGGAATGGCAATTAGCTTTTTGTTTATTTGTTAAGACGACAGTCGTACGTGTATAGAGTGAACCGACACGAATCACTAAACACCAAACACCTAGACTTGAAGTCAATAGTAATCGAAAAATTAAAAATAATAGTAATCGATATACAGCACCTGGATTAATTTTGAATCAAACAATATATCGTGTTTCTTCAATTGTCAGTATACACTAATTTTAGGTTGCTATATTTATCTTTAACTGTATATTTTGAATATATATTAACATATTTAAACATTTGAATTTTAATTGAATATTTCTATAGGTCCTCTCAGTATACACGGTGACTTATAATTTTTTTTTATTTCTGTGTCATTTGGTCTGTTGCGGAGATTTGTCTCATTTTGGCAATCATACCACTTGCATCTTCTAATTTGTATATATATTTGGTCCTCTTTTCTTTTCACACAGCTTTTAACGTAATTAGGTCTTTGGGAACTACCATTCAACTGTAACTTGATTTTTTATTTTTTTTATTTTAAATATCTTATCAGCGAAAAGGGGAATATATTTCGTAATGTGAGTTTTTTTGTCATAAAATTTATAAAGCATAAATCGCGACAAAAAATAATGCTTGTGTGGTACAAGAAAATCAGAATGATCCACCTCCCCTTCAGAGATACATGTTCGTTATTTTATATATTATTGCCTTTTAAATGCTGATATTATGTTCATTTAATTTTATATTTATCAAGATCAAGGACTGGACCTCAAATAAAGCTTGATGTCGGCATGCAAAGTGTAAACGACCATACCAAAGTCCAAGTGTAAATCATAATGCACGCAGCCTAATGCACGTGCATAAGTGCTTATCCATTTTGGCTATGCTTGCACATAAAAATAGCTGCAAAATCCCATTATATGAACGTTCACATACGGCACTGGTTATACTATCGTCACACAATATTGAGAATGAAAATATGTTTTGATATTTAACTTTGTTGAACTTATTAATGCATTCAATTGCTGACCTTGGCAATGTCTCTTTTGGATTGAACCAGAAATACAACCATATTTTTACCCGAGAATAACTGAAAAGATCCCCCAAACTCTATGATTGGTCGTCACCTTAGTGGGGTCTAAAATCTGAATAACGAGGCCTGACTGCCATAAACAACAGACGACGAACATTATACAGTGGATACAACATTTGACATGTATGAAAGACGACAATCGACGGACACAAAGTGATTGTACTGAATAATTTCAACTGACCACATTACCCTATAAATTAATTCATTTACATGAACTCGTCCAAGGAATATATTTCTGGACAAAACGAATTCAGTATGTTAACGGTACACACAGGCACAACACCAATAATGGATACAATTGTGGCTTATACTGTATAATTCATTTTAGCGCAAAATTTGATTTATTGAGTGTTGGTTGCTTTACGTCCAGTGGCAAACATTTCATGCATAATCAGGACGAGAAGTCGTGCCAGAAATAGATTATAAAGTAATAGGTAAAACAAATTTTAAAATTTTCTCATCATTTGATAAAAGGATATTTTCTAAGCTATTTAAATTTGTATGAAGCATATTTTTTCTGACAAAATTACATATTTTGCTCTAAATTAACGCATACGATTCTGAAAATATTAAGAACATTGTAACGTAAGTCTCAGGAATTATTCGTTTAATAAGGCTTTTGATCATTTAACCCCGCTGCATTTGTTTGCACCTGTCCTAAGTCAGGAACTTGTTGTTCAGTGGTTGTCGTTTTTGATGGTTTTACACTAGTCATTTTGGGGCTATTTATAGCTTGTTGTTCGGTGTGAGCCAAGGCTCCATGTTGAAGGCCGTGTTTTGATAATGGTTATTTTTTGCAAATTGTGACTTGGATTGAGAGTTGTCTCATTAGTACTCATACAACAACTTCGTATATCTATTTTGACCATAGAATATCAATTCTTTTTATTGTCGACATTGTTATTCCTTTTGTCTTGATAACTCTATAATACATAAACATTTTAAAAGTTGACCACATTCTAACTTTATAATAGTTGACGCAAATCAAAGCCATGCACGCCAATAAATTTGTCGGAAGAGAAATAAAACAAAAGCAAAATTATTTGTCCTTTCAATCTTTGTAAATAAGAACAAAACATATGATTATACATTTTTGTATTATAGTCTTTAGAATTGTTAATTACTTGAAATATAAAAAGATTATGATTGTTTAATCAGTTGTTCTATAATTTGGCTCGTGTCAATCTGTTCACTGATTTTCGGCAATATCAAAGAAAAACCGGCACGTGCCTATATCAGAGTCTCTGCCTATATATTGTTCACATGGTTCTTTTCTATAGAATTTGGAATTTATGTATTAAATATCAATCTCTACCGTGGGAGAGTCGATCACGGGAGGGACTGAATTATTCGGGTTAAGAAATCTACATAGTTTAAACGCGGACCGCGAAAACGACCCCAAAATTAACTAATACTGAAAAGAAATGTCCGTATTACCGCTTGCTCAACATGGAAGCTGGGTAACAGGAGACTTTATTTGTACAAGTGAAAATAAAACAAAATGTATTTGTATACCTGTTATTTGTACAATAATTGACTTATTCCAGGATAAAGGTCTTTAGTGCACCAAGTAGTCCTTGGCAGTGTTTAGACGTACCGTATTTTTACTTCGGAGGAAAGCCCACTTGTTAAAAGAGTCAAAGTTATAAAAATAAAAATCAGGCTCATTTCAGTTTTTTCGTGAAAAAGGGTTGAAATTTTAAAAGATATAACTCAAAATCAAAATTGGAAGGAACACTTTAAAGGATTGGGAATAGGTTTAAGAACACGCCGGCGCTCTGGATGATGGACCACCTTTTCCACACGTCAAAATAAGAATATATGTCCATCAACATCTGCACTGATTGCAATATCGCATTAATAAAGCGAAACAATAGAAACAAATATTAGTTAGAAAACACGTATATAATGCAGACGAAAAACGTTCAAAATTGAGAATTGTCTCTTAATCATCACACCTTCTCATCAAAACCCGAATAAACATGCCAAGGTACATGTTTTTTTTTTTTTTTAAACCTTGAGGTAAACAAATTGTATTGAAAGTAGAATGACTTATGTTTATTTTCTTTGTATAAATTTTCGTATTTTATCAAAATTTCATTCAATAAAATTTTAGTTTTATTCTTAGTTTAAAAATTAAGATGAATAATTCTTACGTATTTTCATATCTCTAGATATATTTTACAATTATTTTACAATAGCCATTAATTGCATTGTTCCATAGTAAAAAAATCGGCAAAACACCATTTAATTTACTTTGAAGCTAACAGTTTATTTGATCACTCACTAAAAATAACGTTGAATGTTCTTTTTATATTGATATCATTGCGTTTTAATTCCAATTATACATATAAATGTGTGCGTGTGTGTGTGTTTTGTTTCTTTATTCTTGTCGTTATGATTCATTTAAATAATTAACACGTTTTGACCAATGATAGGCACAAATTTCATTTAGTAAGATTTATTCACTTATTTAAACTCATTCTTGTCAGTAATAAATTCCTTGAAAGATTTTGAAAAGGAAATAAATAAATATAGTAAGATGGTATTTCTCATTTTAATCGTTCTTGTCCAGTAATACAAATGAATTTGACCTCGTTTTCTGTCATATTTCGGTTTTATTTCTAAAAATTTCATGCAGTAAGATTTGGTTTTACATTGAGCTTGTTCTTGTCCAGTATTAGATTCCTTGAGCAGTTTTAATGTAAAAGTAAATTTGAAGAATGATTTGTTGCATGTAAGACAAGTGAAAAGAAAATGTCTTAATTTTATTCCTTAGTAATACGAATGTTTTAACAAATCCGCATTTAGTAAGATTTTGTTTCTCTTTAAAATCGTTCTTGTCCAGTAATACAAGCCTTGAACGAATTTCAATGTGAAAATAAATTCTGAAAAATGAATTTGTCTCCGTTTTCTTCTCCATTTTCTGAAAATTATCATATTTGGGTATTATTTCTAAACAATTTGTAAGTAAGATTGTAGTAAGATTTGGTTTTACATTCTAAACTAAATTCTGAAAAATGATTTTTTGTTGTAAAACAACTGAATTTTTTTTTTTTTTTTTGTTTCTCAGTTCTTCGCATGTTGTTTTCGTTTTCTTGTCTGTTGATTGACACGAAATCCGTTCAAACAACGACTAAGTCTTCGTGCACAGATTTTGAAGTGCCAAAACCCAAGAAACTTGCTCGTAAGCCAAACCAAAGGAAACGACCAAGGACAGCACGTACGCAGCCAAGATATAAGACTTAGCAAATCATATAAATAAATACTTTTTATTATTAATTGTTTTGGCTTTTAACTAGCTGTCAGTAACTGCGAGTACTCTCAAATCGTACTTTCTTGTTTATTTGACCTGTTGATACTAATTGTAATGCTTTTTTGTTATTTAATGTTATTCAGGGTTATATCTGGTCTATATACCAGCTTTGATAAGTGTTTGGTACTAATATAAATTTCCACTTCGTACTATGAACATCAAAATTATTTATTTTGTTAAAATATTTCCTTTCTCTATTGTTACTATATACGTATACCTAACAACAAAATTATTTTATTTACCTGTGTTTAAAGTTATTGCGAATGGCTGATATTTTGTTCGAGCATATTGTTTTTCTTAAATTGTTTAACATTTCATACCGATATAACATGTTACTTTTATTATTCTTCCTTAGTTTATTTATTTTGAATTTATATTATATCATAGGTCAAATTTATTTGTTCAGTGTATGTTCAATGGTGTTACTATGTCCTTTGATTGAGTTAAGCTATTTCAGTTGATGTTTTATGGTGTGTCTTTCTGTGTTGTGATGTTACAGTGTTGTTTCAGAAAGAGGGTGAGGTTTGGTGCCATTGAAGCGTTTGAACCCGCTGCGTTTGTTTGCACCTGTCCTGGGTCGGGAATCTGATGTTCAGTGGTTGTCGTTTGTTGATGTGGTTCATAAGTGTTTCTCGTTTCTCGTTTTTATATAGATTGGACTGTTGGTTTTCCTGTTTGAATGGTTTTACACTGGTCGTTTTTGGGGCCCTTTGTGGCTTGCTGTTCGGTGTGAGCCTGGGCTCCGTGTTGAAGACCGTACTTTGACCTATAATGGTTTGCATTTGTAAATTTTGACTTGGATGGAGAGTTGTCTCATTGGCACTCATACCACATCTTCTTATATCTATTATCCGTCTTATAAAGGTTAAATTTTAAATATTTTCATTGTAAATATTGTACATAATTATACCTATGTATATGGTTTATAGAGACTAAAATATAGAAATTCAATAGCATTTTATATTCAGTAAACAATATTTTTGCTTATTAAGTTGATTTTGGAGAAGGAGAGAGAAAATCACAAAGAAAACAAAATCGAACTTGTTACAGAAAAAAGGCAACTATAAAACAATATGATTTTTATTTTCTTTATTCATGAACTGCAGAACGCACAACAACAAAATTGCTTGACAAATAAACTGAAAAGTACATTGAATAGGTTATTTTATTTTTCTCCATAAACGTAAAATTCACTATGCATAATTTAAATTTAATTACATTAAACAATCCCAGAAAACCTTTTAATATCGTGTTATTCATTTTGAACGTAACACTGTTGATAGGATAATTCACGGCTCAGTAGTTGTGTAATCAGTGACACGTGCCCTCATTATTTTATAAGAATTAACATATCTATTTAAGGTCGATTTAAAATTCTACCAAAATTTACCCTTAATAAGCATCGTGTAACAAATATAATCATTCGTCCTGTGTGCAAATGCGATGACTATAAAGGGTTCTGGATGACTCAGGAGGTAATGAGCAGTGTTTAGACGTACCCGACAAGTATATCATCAGTGATAAATTTATTAATAAGTTATAATCCATTGCTTTATATTTGCCAAACTACTGTTATTTTCATTCTTCTTATTAATCTCAGGCCAAAGCCTCATGCATAATAGTAGTACAAGTTAAGGCAATTTTGAATAAAGCAGGATTAAATTTTCACATTTTAAAAAATTTCAATATAAATGCTTACATCCACATCATTTGAACTCTGGTGGAAAGTTGCTTTAATGGTAATAATATACTACATCTCCTTATAAAATTATTTTATATTATATACCTTCTTTTAAACTCATATCGTCCTGAAACGCATGAAATATTTCCCACTGAACGTTTGAAATCAGCAAACAACAATCAATCAATTTCCGTTTGAACTGCTTTACATTTTTCATGTCGGGCCATTTACTGCTGACTATACAGTATGTCTTTTTTCAATTTTGAAGGCTGTACAGTTGCCTATAATTGCTTACATCCACTTTATATGAACCCTGGTGGATAGTTGCCTTATTGGCAATCATGTAACAAATTTCCTTATTTTTATATTACATAACTGACTTTTAAGCTCTGGTCGTCCTGATCTTGCATGAAATATTTGTCACTAGGCATTTTAAATAACCAATCAATAATCCATTAATTTAAACTAATGTTAAATAAGTGGAAAACTATTTGATATTTGATATTTATCTTATTTCCTTCTTTTTTTTTTTTTTTTTTTTTTGAGGGGAGGGAAGGCAATTTTAAATATGAATATGGTGACCTGGTAAGAGCTGAAAAAGCATGCTGCTTCCATACCATAAAAACGTTTATCACACAGCTCATATTCTTTTATGTCTGCATTCATTTATTTGTTATTTCGATTAAAATAAAAGACGCCATGTAAATTATGTCTATACCTTTCTTGGATTGATACAAATATATGTCCCACACAAAAACTCTTGTGAGTGATTTTGATAGACGTAAACCTGTTTCAAAGAAAGAATTGACCGTCGTCTCAGATTTTTGATTGTTTTGTTTAACTTATTCACAATTTGATAATGACATAATCACATATGAAATTATTACAGTATTAACGTGTTGTTTTAATTTTTTTTATGAACTTTGGACGATTCAGAGCTTGCTAAATTCTACCATGTTTATATACCCCGGGTCTTTTTTGAATACTACTTGCTGCTCTTATTATCATATGTCTTTGGCATGTTTTGGTTGTTTTATTTATTTTTTTTGTTCGGTGGCTGTCATACTGACGTGAAACCCACAGAAATGCCGAACTAGCTTAAATACCGATATATTATTCATCTTGTTAAACAGCAAACGAACAATTTTACCCTGTTTGGAAACTTTTAAATTGTCACATAATTTCGATGCTGTTGTTTGTCTGTTGTCTTTTTCTTTTTTTATAGCCATCGCATTGGAAGTTTATTTTCGAAAGAGGGACGAAAGATACCAGAGGGACAGTCAAACTCATAGATTGAAAATAAACTGATAACGCATTTCGACTTGCATGTACAATGATGTATGAGTTTGAATGTCCCCTTTGGTATCCTTTGCCTTTCTTCTCTTATAAAGTTGTAAAATCAAATTTGAAAGGGATAGTTTCATGTTTGACACTTGTCTGAATCTGTAAGGGTATTTATGTAAATTGTGGTTATTGAACCAGAAATTGTACATTGACCGTATGTTGCTACATGTAACATCTATCTCATTTGGTCTCTAGTTGATAGTTATCTCACTGGCAATCATACCACATCTCTTATTTAATATTATACAAGACTACAATATCATAAATGTAATTAAATGTACAATTAAATGTACATGTAGTTGAAAGTTTATTGTTAACTGATTTTTTAATAGCAAAATAAGCTCAATGGTCATATAAATAAAATGATATTTTGAAGTATTGTTTAATATGCTTAACCAGAATAAAATATCAGTTTTGTTATAAACAGTCCATTTGTAGTTAAGATTACCATAAATGCATGTACTGGTTCACATTTAGACTTTAAGCACAGTAATCAGTCAATTGGTAGTAAACAATTGCAACATATCCTGAAAATTAAAGTTAACTATAACATACATGTAAATGTTCACTGAATCTATGAAATCTTGTTATTCCAAATTGCTTTTTCAAACAAATATTTTTCCAATGCACTCATCAAATTCAGATATATGTGTGGTGCACTACAAATATATGCACTAAGACTTCCTATTCCAATAATTTCAAATTGATATTTCAAGTGAATAATTATCCAAGGTATTAACAGCCTTCTAGAGTTAAAAGATCTTTCTTTAAAACATGAATTTGCTATTTATTCAATGCACTATTTCCTTCTTGTCCAGTTTAATCCCAATATCACTTCATGGTACTGTACAATGGTGTTTGAGCTATTCATTTTTCATATCCCTCTTTCATATCTTGCAACTATCAGCGATTGACATTTTATTTCCTATTTTAATATTTGTAGACTGCTTCCTTTTCAAGCTTGGAATCATCTACAATAAAATAAATATATGTATATATTGAGAATGAACTTGTTTCTTTAATTTCTATGTATTGTGTAACAAATATTGCAACTTACTACTAGAAAATGAAAGGATATGGAGTAAATGTACATGGGACAAAATCGCACACAATACATAGAAAACATAGAAAATTATCAATGAACAGGGCTTTTATTGTTGTTCTTCATCTTTACAGTTGATGTAGGGTATTCAACAATGAACGAATCAACTTATTACTACAATAGCTACATGTATCATTTCATTTTGACATTTGAGTTTTAATTTCTTTCCTCCTTACATTTTGTAATAATTTAAATGTTTTGCAGTTTTACCAATGTTCAAGTTGATCAATAAATACCAAATATAACCTTTAGAAATGCAAATTCTTAACAGCATTATATAGCGTGTTGCTTCATACTTCTTTTCAAAATGTTTTCCATATCCAGTAAAAATACAAGAACGAGAACAGGTACATGATAAAGGGTGCAATTAACATTTGTGGACATCATAATTAAAGTCATGTTTGATACCTACATGTATGAATGACCCTTTGAAATTCGCCCTCAAGACAATTTAATGTTTTGTTGACATCTGTATATTACGTGGTTAGATATACTGTTCCCAGATATTACCTATAGCATTATAGTATGTACATGTATATTCTACATGTTCTAAATTCTGGTTATTACAAATACATCCTGATTATTAGCTATTCTATTTCACATGTTACTACATTTAATAGTACAAATTTAATGTATGGTCATGAATTTATTTATTTAAGTAAATATATGATATATCTTGTATATATATATCATGTATATACATGTATTATAAATAAAAATATTTTTGAGGAACAAATTAACTTTATAATTGATATTGTATAAAGGCCAAATAAAATGATTTGCGTGTTTCCTATTACATCTTTGAAAAAATAGGGTAGGTAGGAAAGGTTTTTTTTTTTTATTTTACAATTTTATTTTACATTGAGTCTATGGGAGAGATTAATTCTGACTTTAACAGTGTTTATTGAAAATGACAAAAAAACTTTAAGGTAGACTTTGTCTAACTTTAAGCTGAAAACATAGGGTAGGTAGGAAATACACATATTTTGTATTTGGTCTCACAGACATAGTACTTTATGATGTAAAAAAGTTAGCTTATTTTCTCGATAATTAGATAATTATGGATTTTATGAAATTTAAGTTTATATGAAAGTTGATATTAATGGTTGAAGAAAATAAAGAATATAACTTAAAAATGTTTTCAGCCATGAAACATATAAATATTGTAAACAAAAGACTACTTTATCTCAAAATTTATGATCACTTTTCCTGTACCCTTTCTGCCCTGAATTCTCCAACTGGTAATAAACATGGATATAATAGATAAGGAGATGTTGTATGATCATTGTAAATGAAAACTATCCACCTAAGACTAAAGGACGAGGATGTTTAAAACTATAAGGCACTGAACAATAATCAACAATGACCATAACCCATACAGTTTTGGTCAGTGAGAATAAAATGCCCAGCATGACAAATACTGAAATTGTCACAGAGAAAACTAATGCCATTAGCATGATTAGCATGATTAGTTATGTTCTAATTTATTTGAAAATCAGGAGATGTGGCATGATTGCCAATGAGACAACTATACACCAGAGTTCAAATGACAAAAATATAAGCAATAATAGGTCACCATCTGGCCTTCAACAATGAAAACTCCTATAATGTATAGTCAGTTATAAAATGTCCAAGATGAAAAATTTGAAACAGTTCAAAACTGTTAAATGAGAAAACAAAACCCTTATCTTTAATTTCAGTTAGGAAAACACATGACAGCCATGAACCAACTCAAACCACTGAATTACAGGGTTGTCTTTAAAAAAATAAAATCCTAAAATCGGAACATGTTGAACAGTGGTTGTTATAATATCTTAGAAATTGCAATTTTCTTCAAATGTTATGATCAAGGGTAACCATGGTTGCACTTTATACCACCTTCACCTAGTGACAGGGGATACCAATAAATTCCACTGTCTTTCATATTTTCTTAATATCTTAGCCTTTATCTCCATTTTGCTGTAAACTAAATCATTTAGGCAATAATGTTTATTCTTCGCATAGTCTCATATATACTTAAATATAAAGTGTATGATAATGAGTAATATGCCAAAAGACGTCAAAACATATGTACCTTGATGCATATTTTCCACACTATCACCAACGTTTTCCTCGTCCAAATTTTATGAAATTCATACACAATGCTAAGAACAACAACACCGTTACACACACACAGAGATCAAAGCTAGGCAGCGAGTCATTTATCGTTCTGGAGATGCTCCTTTTAACTTTGATAATTGCAAAGCTCGAACTTTGAGATTATTTTATAACTAATCATAATTTATCTCAGGTTCACTATTAAAAAGTAAAGAAATGTGGTATGACTTCGAATGAGACTATCTTCCACGCTGATCATTTATTAGCTAGTCAACAGATTGATGTTAAGAACAACTGAAAATTCATATATTTCAAAACATATTAAGGTTTATGTGTGACGCTAAATTCTTCAATAAACTGTACAGCCTTTTCTTCTGTGTATAAAGTTGGTTGTTTTCCAAGCAAATTAAAAAAATCAACAAGTATTGAAAAATATTATTTTATATAGATCAACCAGCAAAAAGATAAACAAGTTCCTGAAAAGCATTATATATATGTATTTTGATTGATTGGTATTTAACGCCACTTTCAGCACTATCATGACTATAATTATGCTATTTCCAGGAAGTCTGTATACTGGTGGAGGAAGTTGGAGTGACATTACATCCATTTTACAGTTTTGGACATGCACCTTTCAGAAAGAGAAATTGTTAAGAAATATCATGAGATATGACAAAATAATGATTGACAAACAGAAAATTTTATATTTTTCCTACCACACTTCATTTTGAAATTCAGTTAAGCTGTTTAGGAAAAAACATATTTTAATGGGAAATTTTCAAACCGAGAGAGACACAGGTGCCACTTTTATATAACTAAGTGCCATTTTTAGCTCAAAATAGTCAATTTAAGTTCGTGTGCACTTTCTAGTAAATTTCATGTGTCAACGCTGTCATGTATTGGTCTTATATTGTATTGGGTTATTAGATATATCTGTATGTTGTACTCTCTTATGTGAAGTCATTAAACATATCTACCATGCTACACTGAGTTTTATGATATGGTTTCAGATGTCGGTCCACGAAAAATCATGAAATAAGGACCAAGAAGAAGCCGAAAAACCTAGTCATTAGTATGACAACTTAGATCTGTGTCAAATGAACGTCTCGAGGTGAAATGGCAGACGGTATAAACGGTAGAACACCCTGTATGAACTGATCCAGTGGGGATCTCCCAGGGACCTGGAAAACATTTAAAACGCATTGCGAATTTATGTTCCAAGGGCTGTTAAAAAAGAAACAGGGAGATGAGAAATGTGCTTATCTTATGATATGGGTAAGCGAGAAGGGCAGGAATGTTTACAGTACTTGGGATATGTCAGCAGAAGACCAGAAAAAATCTTGATAAATACTATGAAAACTTTGAGGCTTATGTTAAACCCAAATCCAACCAAAATTTCTCAAGCTATAAATTCGAATGTAGACTACAAAAAAACAAATGAAACTTGTGAAGAATTTGTAACAGATCAAAAAGTTCTGGTCAAAGATTGTCAGTACGCAAACCCGGATAGAATGGTCAGAGACAGGATAGTTTTTGGAACAAAATCATCAAAATTTAGAGAAAGATTAATTAATGAAGGGTCTGAACTTACATTTGAAAAAGCTTTAGATATAGCAAGAACTTATGAGTTGTCTCAAAGACAATTAAAAACAATGAATATTGGGGAAGACCCAAATGTCAACAGTATAAATAGAAAGAAAATTTACTCAAAACAAACTCCAAAAAACAGTTATCCGCATAAATATGAACAAGGTGCTAGACCTAAATATAAACAAGATAGAGCAAAACTACACGTATGTCAGAGGTGTGGTTATGACCATAACGCAGGAAGTTATTGCCCAGCCAAAGGTAAACAATGCAAAAACTGTGACAAAAAAGATCATTTTGCTAAAATGTGCAAAACCAGAAAAGAAAAAAAAAAAAAAAATGAGATAGACCGAGAAGAATGTTCTAATTACTATGACTCAAGTGACTCAGACACATTATTTGTTGGTGCACTCTACAATGAAAAAAATGAAAGTGACACATGGTGTGAAGATATCACAGTTGAAAATATCAGTATAAACTTTCAAATTGACACTAGTGCAAGGTGTAATGTTCTAAATCGTTCAGATTTTGGACGCATGAAGACAAATAATGTATTAAGCAAACCAGATTCAAGACTAAAATCATTCTCTGGGCACAACATAGAATGTGATTGCAGAATAACTTTACCAGTTACATTAAAAACAAGAAACATGAAGTAGAATTTTTTGTTGCTAATACAAAATCACAATCAGTATTAGGAACTGCGACATGCTCAGAAGTAGGCTTGATCAAAGAGTAAATACACTAAAAGCCAAGTATTCAGATTTATTTACTGGACTTGGATGTTTACCTGGAATACATAAAATACATGTAGACGATAGTAGTACCCCTGTAGTACACCCACCAAGGAAGGTGCCAGTTTCACTGAAAGGTAGAATCAAAACTGAACTAGACCGAATGTTGAAACTAGGAGTAATCGTTAGACAGAAAGAACCTACAGCATGGGTCAATAGTATGGTAACTTAGTTAAGTCAAATGGAGATGTAAGAATATGCATTAATCCGAAGGACTTAAATAAAGCTATTAGTAGGAAAACTACCCTATGAAGACTGTAGAAGAAGTAGTAGCTAATATCCCGAATGCTAAAGTATTTAGTAAAATTGATGCAACATCAGGATGTTGGCATCTCAAACTAGATAAAGACAGCAGCAAACTGACATGTTTTAATACACCGTTTGGAAGGTATCGCTTCCTGAGAGCTCCATTTGGAATTAAGTCAATTCCGGAAATATTTCAAAGAGTAATGACTGAAATCATGGAAAATACTGAAGGAGCAGAAGTTATCGTTGATGATATACTCATTTGAGGATCTACAATCCAAGAACATAGTGAGAGACTGAAAAAGTTTCAGATCGAGCAAGACCATGCAATTTTAAACTTAGTAAATCAAAATGTCAATTCCGAAAAATGAAGTTGAACATGTTGGACACATTATCAGTAAAGATGTGTTGAAACCAAACCCTGAAAAGGTGCGTGCAGTCCAGAAGATGAAAAACTAGAAAACAAGAAAGAATTACAAACATTTCTTGGTTTTATCACGTACAGTTGGGTGCAGACCAAGCATTACATAAAGTAAACGCAAGTTAACGCGGCGTGCACATATTCCGTTAGTTAACTTCAATTTTCGCGTTTACTAGTAAACGCGCGTTTACTATAATTACGTTAACGCGGTCAAAATGGAAATTTCAAATGTCTACCCGAGTAAACGGGCGTTTACTCTGTGTCCGTTTAGTCAGTAGTAAACGGGCGTCTACTTCAGATTTCACAAATTTATTTTTACTTGCACTTAAAAGTAAACGGGCGTTTACTACAGATTACATTAATGTATTTTACGTGCACTTGGAAGTAAACGCGCGTTTACTTTTCGCGTTAACTGATTGTGTAAATTAAGAAATAAACTTCGTGTTCATTTGAACATTTATTTTATTAAACGACTTTCATCTAAATATTTTACGTATATGTGTTTCAAACCAGAACAATTCAAAACACTTAATTTTAATTCGAAAAATTAATTTGATTAAATTAAAAAAAAATAGTTCCTATAACTTAACTAATTAGCAGATTTTCTATATTTTCTGTTCAAAAGTTACATGTACAAATATCGAGGCCGATAGAAGGTTATCTAACACATTGGAAAAATATTTGTATATGATGGGATATAAACATCATTGTTTACGTTGCTTCGTTCCCCATTTTAACTGTCTCTTCGAATTCCTAGCTCGATGCATTTAATACATTATTTTTAATCGTAATTCACATGGATTTACATGATTTCAGCTTCTGTTTTGCCAAATGTTCAAACGGAAATTGTACAGTGTATTGTAAGGGATATTGATAAAGTGTTGTATAAGTATGTACATTTGTACCATATCTTCAATTTAGACAGACTTATCCATAACGATTATAGATGATGTTTGGGACGTCCGAAACATATACTCGATTTGAACACGAATGAAATATTGCCATTGGACGTTATGCTACAAACAAAATCAATCAACTTACATAATATATTAACAAAGGGGATAGGACCTTTATCGGGAATCCGGGATCGGGTGTTTTAAGTTTGGGATTTAGCGATTGACCGTTTCGAGATCCGGGAATTCTTTTTCGAATTTTGGGATGTCGGGACTTAACTTTATTCGGGAATTCAGGATTTTGTGTTTTAAGCACGGGATTTCGGGACCAGGACCCTCCAACCCACCCCTCTTAACAGTATACTATTGCAAGAAGAGAACTACTCATACTTTTCATTAAGTACAGTGTACATGAATCGGTAATGTGAGTGTTGAATGATGCTGTTAAATAGTTTTGTTTAAAATACAAACCATCAGGAACTACATCAAAATATTACTGATTTAATATGCGGCTATAAAGATTTACATTATAAAGTGCAAATATGGTCAGTTTTGGTTGATGCGGACAGATAATTTTGTTATTCGAGTCAGTCTGAGGTATCAAAACTACTGAAATTTGTTTACGATTCAATATTTTGAATATATAAAGAGGACATGCTGGCACTCTAAATTGATGCGAACAAAACATTTTAGTCATTATGTGCCAATATTGCTATCATTTGTATTATACAATCCATCCTTACATGAAAATATAACTCATTTACTATGCGGCTATAAAGATTTACATAATAAATTGCAAATATGGTCAGTTTTGGTTGATGCGGACAAATAATTTTGTTATATGAGTCAGTTTAAGGTATGAAAAGTACTGAAATTTGTTGACGATTCAATATTTTGAATATAAAATGGACATGCTGGCACTCTTAATTGATGCGAACTAAAATTTTTAGTCATTATGTGCCGATATTGCTATCATTTGTATTATACAATCCATCCTAACATGAAAATATGACTCATTTACTATGCGGCTATAAAGATTTACATGATTTATATAATAAAGTGCAAATATGGTCAGTTTTGGTTGATGCGGACAAATAATTTTGTTATTCAAGTCAGTCTGATGTATAAAACTACTGAAATTTGTTTACGAATCAATATTTTGAATAAAAAGAAGACATGCTGGCACTCTAAATTGATGCGAACAAAAATTTTAGTCATTATGTGCTAATATTGCTATCATTTGTATTAACATCCTTACATGAAAATATAACTCATTTACTTATGCGGCTATACAAGTTTGCACAATAAAGTTTTGGTTGATGCAGACAAATAATTTTGTTATTCAAGTCAGTCTGAGGTATGAAAACTACTGATATTTGTTTACAATTCAATATTTTGAATATAAAGAGGACATGCTGGCACTCTTAATTGATGCGAACATATTTTTAGTTATTTTGTTCCAATATTGCTATCATTTGTATTATACAATCCATCCTTACATGAAAATATGACTCATTTACTATGCTGCTATAAAGATTTACATAATTAAGTGCAAATATGGTCAGGTTCGGTTGATGCGGACAAATAATTTTGTTATTTGAGTCAGTCTGATGTATGAAAACTACTGAAATTTGTTTAAGATTCAAAATTTTGAATAAAAGAGGACATGCTGGCACTCTAAATTGATGGAAACAAATTTTTTTAGTCATTATGTGCCAATATTGCTATTATTTGTATTATACAATCCATCTTACATGAAAATATTACTCATTTACTATGCGGCTATAAAGATTTACATAATAAAGTGCAAATATGGTCAGTTTTGGTTGATGCGGACAAATAATTATGTTATTCGAGTCAGTCTGATGTATGAAAACTACTGAAATTTGTTTACATTTAAATATTTTGAATAAAAAGAGGACATGCTGGCACTTTAAATTGATGCGAACAAACATTTTTAGTCATTATGTGCCAATATTGATATCATTTGTATTATACAATCCATCCTTACATGAAAATATAACTTATTTACTTATGCGGCTATAAAGATTTACACAGTAAGTGCAAATATTGTCAGTTTTGGTTGATGCGGACAAATAATTATGTTATTCGAGTCAGTCTGAGGTATGAAAACTGCTGAAATTTGTTTAAGATTCAACATTTTGAATAAGAAGAGGACATGCTGGCACTCTAAATTGATGCTAACAAATTTTTTAGTTATGATGTGCCAATATTGCTATCATTTGTATTATACAATCCGTCTTACATGAATATATAACTCATTTACTATGCGGCTATAAAATTTACATTATAAAGTGCAAATATGGTCAGTTTTGGTTGATGTGGACAAATAATTTTGTTAATAGAGTCAGTTTGAGGTATGCAAACTACTGAAATTTGATTTAATTTAAATATTTTGAATATAAAAAGGACATGCTGGCATCTAAATTGATGCGAACAAAATTTTTAGTCATTATGTTCCAATATTGCTATCATTTCTGTATTCAGTCCATCCTTACATGAAAATATAACTCATTTACTACGCGTCTATAAAGATTTACATAATAAAGTGCAAATATGGTCAGTTTTGTTTGATGCGGACAAATAATTTTTGGGAAAGACGGCTTGAAGCCGTCAATCCCCTATGTGGTTGACCAGACTGAAATCCCTCACGTCATTCATTTTGTTTTTATAATGTGGAAAACACCCCAAAAATCTTACTGAGATTGATGAGAAGGAGACACACAAATGAATAGATTGACTTTAAACACTTTTAACACATTTCCTTCTGTTTCTCGCGAAATTATCGTATCTTCAGCTCTCCCTTACACTATTTACGTTTCTTTTACAATCCGGGAAAATCAGAATGACGAGATATTCTAAATATATCCAACCTACATTATAGTGACGTCATTGTTGGAATGCCACACTAGTAACTAGTAGAAGCAGGGATATCCTTTACTGATTATTTAAATCATTCTCAGAGTTCGTGTACTAATTTAAAATTGGTATTTGTTCAATTTGAACATAATTATGTTTGCTGTAAATGTTTCAAACATTAACATGCAATGCTTTAATTTGTAGGTCAACTTGTAACTTTCACAGTAAACAAAGGCCGTGAGGATACATGAGATTGGGGAGAGAAACGTGTGTTTTCATTTTTCTGTAAAATTCTGTTTTGAGAATCTTCCTCCAATACAGGAGCACCTCAATTGATGAGTAATAATCCACTAAATAAAAGTTAATGTATCAGAACACTTAAAATGTGACATTTAGTATATGATTAATAGTCTTCCAGTAAAACTAATTTTGTGTACCAACATAATCATGGCAAAATAAAATAATCAAAAATGTTGCATTTTGTAGTTTAAACCTATTTATTCATGAAATTTACAAATATATCAAAATGTAGGATCTGAAACAAGCTTCACACAGTTTACATCAATCATATTGGTTTTATTAGTACCTGTATCCCTGTGATGAGAGTTGTAACTGGGAACTTTATCAATGGAAATTTAAAACTGAATAGATTTTTCAGTCCTCACTTTCTTGAGAAAAAATAAAAATCTTAGAGTACTGTCACAAAAAAAAAAAAATGGCCCTAGCCTGCAGTTTAGTGGTACACAATTCAAATTTCAAAAATATTGTAGTAGTTGTTAAATGATAGAATTCAGTTGAATTTTCGATAATTAACTTTCAACTTTAATCGAATGTTTTGATTTAGAAGATGCAGATCTCTTCCATTGGTCCAAATTGAATCCTTAACTAAGGAAATGAAATTACATTACACAACAATTGATTTCAATATTGTCAACCTTTCTACATATTCTAGGTGTTCTTTTTTTCATTCTTTATATGAAGACTATCAAAAGATACCCCCTCCCCTCCCCATAAAAAAAAAAACAATGGCCGTCTTTCCCTCAGAGCTCTTCAGCTCTTTGATTTATATATATGTGTCAGTTTGATGTATGAAAAGTACTGAAATTTGTTTATGATTCAATATTTTGAATAAAAGGGGACATGCTGGCACTCTAAATTGATGAAACAAATTTTTTAGTCATTATGTGCCAATATTGCTATTATTTGTATTATACAATCCATCTTACATGAAAATATTACTCATTTACTATGCGGCTATAAAGATTTATACAATAAAGTGCAAATATGGTCAGTTTTGGTTGATGCGGACAAATAATTATGTTATTCGAGTCAGTCTGATGTATGAAAACTAATGAAATTTGTGTACATTTAAATATTTTGATTAAAAGAAGACATGCTGGCACTTTAAATTGATGCGAACAAACATTTTAGTCATTATGTGCCAATATTGATATCATTTGTATTATACAATCTATCCTTACATGAAAATATAACTCATTTACTATGTGGCTATAAAGATTTACATAATAAAGTGCAAATATAGTCAGTTTTGGCTGATGCGGAGAATTTGTTTTTATACAAGTCAGTTTGAGGTATGAAAACTACTGAAATTTGTTTACAATTCAATATTTTGAGTATAAAGAGGACATGCTGGCACTCTTAATTGATGCGAACATTTTTTAGTCATTTTGTTCCAATATTGCTATCATTTGTATTATACAATCCATCCTTACATGAAAATATGACTCATTTACTATGCTGCTATAAAGATTTACATAATTAAGTGCAAATATGGTCAGGTTTGGTTGATGCGGACAAATAATTTTGTTATTTGAGTCAGTCTGATGTATGAAAACTACTGAAATTTGTTTAAGATTCAAAATTTTGAATAAAAGAGGACATGCTGGCACTCTAAATTGATGGAAACAAATTTTTTAGTCATTATGTGCCAATATTGCTATTATTTGTATTATACAATCCATCTTACATGAAAATATTACTCATTTACTATGCGGCTATAAAGATTTACATAATAAAGTGCAAATATGGTCAATTTTGGTTGATGCGGACAAATAATTATGTTATTCGAGTCAGTCTGATGTATGTAAACTACTGAAATTTGTTTACATTTAAATATTTTGAATAACATGAATAAAAAGAGGACATGCTGGCACTTTAAATTGATGCGAACAAACATATTAGTCATTATGTGCCAATATTGCTATCATTTGTATTATACAATCCATCCTTACATGAAAATATAACTTATTTACTTATGCAGCTATAAAGATTTACACAGTAACATAGTAAGTGCAAATATTGTCAGTTTTGGTTGATGCGGACAAATAATTTTGTTATTCGAGTCAGTCTGAGGTATGAAAACTGCTGAAATTTGTTTAAGATTCAACATTTTGAATAAAAAGAGGACATGCTGGCACTTTAAATTGATGCGAACAAACATTTTAGTCATTATGTGCCAATATTGCTATCATTTGTATTATACAATCCATCCTTACATGAATATATAACTCATTTACTATGAGGCTATAAACATTTACATTATAAAGTTCAAATATGGTCAGTTTTGGTTGATGTGGACAAATAATTTTGTTAATAGAGTCAGTTTGAGGTATGCAAACTACTGAAATTTGATTAAATTTAAATATTTTGAATATAAAAGGACATGCTGGCACTCTTAATTGATGCGAACAAAATTTTTAGTCATTATGTTCCAATATTGCTATCATTTCTGTATTCAATCCATCCTTACATGAAAATATAACTCATTTACTACGCGGCTATAAAGATTTACATAATAAAGTGCAAATATGGTCAGTTTTGGTTGATGCGGACAAATAATTTTTATATATGAGTCAGTTTGATGTATGAAAAGAACTGAAATTTGTTTATGATGCAATATTTTGAATAACAAGGGGACATGGTGGCACTCTAAATTGATGCGAACAATTTTTTAGTCATTATGTGCCAAGATTTACATAATAAAGTGCTAATATGGTCAGTTTTGGTTGATGCGGACAAATCATTTTGTTCTAAGAGTCAGTCTGGGGTATTAAATCTACTGAAATTTGTTTACGATTAAATATTTTGAATAAAAATATGATGGACATGCTGGTTCCAATATTGCTGTCAATTGTATTTTACGGTCTATAATGACATAAAAATATAACCGAGTTACTACGCTGCTGAGATCAAATAATTTTCTTTTACGAGTCATCCTGAGTTAGCCTGTCTGAGATGTGAAAACTGTTTGAATTTGGTGACGATTAAATTAATTTAATAAAAGGACATACTTGACCTATATTTTGGTGAAGAAAAGAAATTTACTATGAATAATTTTTATTAAATTTATTAAAGAAGTGTGATAACATTATAAATTAACTGTAATCGTCAATATGTCAATCGAAAATGACCAGTTGGTCATTTGATTTTGATGTACCTTATCATTTGATATTTTAGGTCAGTGTATCCAAGATACGATGACAATCGCCGTTGACCCGCGTTTACTGTAAACAGTAAACGTGCGTTTACTGACGAAAATAGAAGACGCGCATTTTTCATGTTAACGCGGAAGTAAACGCGGAGGTAAATGCCCGTTTACTTTTACAAAATTAGAAGAAGCGCCGTTTTGCGTTAACGCGGAGGTAAACGCGAAAGTAAACGCCCGTTTACTTTTATGTCTACTGAAATTTCTGAGTTAACGCACAGTTAACGCGGCGTAAACATGAAGTGCACGCGAGTAAACGCCGCGTTATCTTTTCGGCCCGTTTACATGTAATGCTTGGTCTGCACCAAACTGTATCTTAGTAAATTTCTTTCAAATATGTCAGATGTCAGTGCTCCATTGAAAGTACTTTTAGAACAAAAGAATGAGTGGTGTTGGGAAAAGGACAAGACACTAGTTTTAATAAACTCAAAGTCATGGCCACAAATGCGCCTATTCTATCCTACTACGATCCAAAACAGCCACTAATACTGTATTTTGATGCTAGCTCGAAAGGCTTAGGTGCTGTGTTGCTCCAAAATGACAAGCCTATTGCCTACGCAAAGGGAAAGAGACTTTGGCTATTGTTTTGGATGCCAAAAGTTCCACCATTATGTATACGGTAGACAAGTGGATGTAGAAAGTGACCATAAGCCACTTGAAAATATATTTAGTAAACCACTAAATTAGGCACTACCAAGAATACAAAGATTTGTATTACAGGTTCAGAAGTATGACATTATTGTAAGATATAAGCCAGGAAAATCTATGTATGTATCAGATACATTGTCAAGAATGTACTTACAGAAAACAGTAGAAAAACTGGTACCAGATATAGAAATTAATGAGATTCAGTTAAATGCTCATCTTCCAATATCACCTGCGAAATATGAACTGTTTAAGAAACAAACAGAGAGTGATAAAATTTTGCAACAAATGAAGAAAACAAATGAAGAAGGATGGCCACTGAAAAAAAGAACTACCAGAAGATCTCCAAATGTATTGGCAGTTTCGAAATGAAATTACCTGCATCGATAACCTATTGTACAAAGGATTAAAGCTTATAATACCAACAAGGTTACGTAAAGAAATATTACAACTAATCCATGAAACACATATGGGAATCGTTAAATGCAAAACCAGAGCCAGAGAGTTCTTGTATTGGCCTGGAATGATGTCCGATATACAAGATATTGTAGAAAACAAGAAAACTAACAACAAGGAACCTATTATAACTTCAAATCTTCCAGATAGACCTTCATCTAAAACTAGCAGCTGACTTGTTTCAATTCAAAGGAAAACATTAATTGCTAACAATTGATTATTATTCAAAATGGCCAGAAATCGATAAACTTGATGAATTAAGTTCACCAAATACAATTTGCTACTTAAAAAGCAAATGTCTAGATTTGGATACATTGATCAGTTGATCAGAGACAGTGGTCCGCAATTCGCTTGCAGAATATTTGCACAGTTTGCAAAAGAATATGGATTTGTCCATACGACAACTAGTCCACATTATCCACAAGCAAATGGACAAGCTGAAAGATTTGTACAAACAGTGAAAAATCTTATCAAGAAGAGCAAAGATCCGTACAAAGCCATGTTGGATTACAGGAACACACCGTTTGATGAGATCGAACTATCACCATTACAATTGCACATTAGACGACGTTTAAAATCACGTCTTCCAACATCAGCGCCACTGTTGAAACCAACTTTTGTAAATGAACAGAAAGTTAAAAAACTATGTAACAAAAGATAACAAACTCAAGCATACTATTTCAACAAACACAGTGGAAAACCGTTGAGAGAACTAAAAGACAACGAAACAGTTATGATTCAACACAACAATCAGTTAACACCAGGAAAGGTTGTCCGTAAACATGAAACACCTAGATCCTATATAGTTGAAAATCTTGGAGGTACCCGCTTAAGAAGATACTGTAAACATCTTAAAACAACAAAAGCAACATTTCAACCAGAAATTGAAATTGAACAACATTTGGATGTTAATACACCTCAACAAGAAATCCGAAATGATCCTATCACTGAAAATTTCAAACAATCAACAGGAGTAAACAAACCCGTTCAAAATCAGGAAATCAAATCGAAAGGACATTCGTTGAACCAACTTGTAGCACAAGATTAGGAAGATCCGTTAAAGTGCCGATCAAATATAATGATTATGTATGTAATTCAATCAGTGTAAATTCAGAAGGAAAGGAAATTTATGTATAGAAAAAATGTGTGAAATCTATGTGAAAGCAAAATTGCAAAAATATGTGAAATCTATGCGAAAGCAAAATAGCAAAATATATGTGAAACCTAAGTGAAAGCAAAATAGCAAAAATATGTGCATATAAAATATAATCAAATATATAGAAATGTCAATACTGTTGTGAAGAAAGTGAGAATTTAAGATATCTAGTGGAAATCTAAGATATCAAGTGAAAATGTAAGATATCAAGTGAAAATCTAAGATATCAAGTGAAAATGTAAGATATCAAGTGAACAATCTAAGATATTAAGTGAAAATCTAAGATATCAAAATGTACAATTAGTGAAAGTTCTGAAATATTGTCATATTATTTAGTAATTCTAGTTAGTAGATCTAGTCATTTTTATTCAATACTCAGTAGAATAGTTGTTTTATCTTGAAAAATAGACATGGTTAAGAACAATAACAATAACAATAATAGTTAATTATTATGATTCATATCAGTATTAACATTGTTTTAAAGGAGACAATTTAGGATACCAAAACAAAGATTTAAGACATTGTAAGAAGTGACAATTTATACCATGAGTGAAATCCATTAGAACATTATTAACAATGATTAAGATGTGACAACTTAAACTTTAACAGTGAAATCCAGTAGAACTTTATCTATATCGCATACATTGAATCAGACTTTATTCTTAAAGAGAGAACTGTAATTTAATTTAATTTAACTTGAGTTGAACAGCAAACTTACAAATAATTCTTTTCAAAAAGGGGATGCCATGTATTGGTCTTATATTGTACTGGGTTATTAGATGTATCTGTATGTTGTACTCTCTTATGTGAAGTCATTAAACATATCTACCATGCTACACTGAGTTATATGATAAACGCTTATGTTAACATGTCACAGTAGGAACCAAAAGTGCAGTAATCCTTCTTAAAAACAACTTGATACTGGTGTATAAAGATTAAACTTTGACTTCTGATTGTACAAATAAAATGATATAAAACCATTTCAAGCACATGCTTTCTTTTTCCACAAAACAATGTTAAATTATATCCATCCGATTTAATACTATGACACCTATAGATATATTAGTCTAGGTCCAACAGGAAGCTTCCTTGTCATGCTTGTCAATATAGTTACCCTGACCTGCCCAGTGGCTGATCCAGGGAGGGTTCCCAGGGGTTGGAACCCCCCTTTTTTGACGATAAATATTATACTTTTGAATTGGGGCATTCCCCCTTTTTTATCCTGGGTTTGACCCCCTCTTTGATATTGCTGGATCCGCCCTTGTTGTCCATGATTTTTTTTATGCTTAGGCTAAATTTAACACCATGATCAGCTGCTAGTTTGAGATTATTTTGTTTTTAAATGTAAATGTCGAAGAACGGAATTTCAATGAACAGCAACCTCCTCCCCCTTTTTTATGAAAGTCGTCGATCATATCAACAGCTAATGATCATTCAAGGTTCACAAATCAAACAAAAATTCTTGTAAAGAGAGGAATGTATATAAATATCAATCAAAACTGTCAAAATGTCTTCAAAATATATACTTAAGTTTCTTCAATCGGTTACTTTTATCGGACACAGCAGACAAATGGCGCGAAATTATAGGGTAAATAATTTCGAAAGCTATCGCGGTTTTTCGCCATTCTGATCTTTATACGTACAGCTGTATACCCGCTGGATAGTACTATAGTAGACTCATTTAACAGTCATCAATATTTTATATTTGCGTAACCATTAAAGAATAATTATTAGAATTTTATTTGGTTATTGCAAGGATGTATATTAGCTAGTTATACGTCCTTGGTTAGTGCAAGGATTTAATATAGTATTACTATATACAAATCCTTAGTTATTCCATACAAATATTTAAACAGTTATTATTATTTGTGTTATCTTTTATCTATTTATGGAAGAAAAACAAATGCTAACAAAGAAAACAAAGACGTGTATCTACAGTCTAGTTGCCGATTATGTCTCGTTATTATTTAATGTTATTCATTATTTTTTCGCGTTTTTTTTTTTTTTATAATTTCGATTCCTCTGCTATTCAAAGGAAAAAATTCTCATATAATTTTAATACACTGAAAAGTACTGGCCCGATAACACAGTTATTTCGTAATGCATTTCTTTTAGACAATAAATTCAAATTAAAAAATCGCACGTGCTCTATCTCAAAAAATTTTTACAGTGTAGTGTACTACTATTGGGACAAATAATATCAAAATTATAGAAAAGTCTACCAACTCTAACTCAAAATATTGACAATTCTATGTTAAGGGGTCTAAAATTCAGTTTGACAGCTTCAGACATACTAGTTTTTGACCTTTTGAACTGGACCAATCACTACTTAACATAAAGATTCAGCACCCAAACTTTTTCAACATGTAACTTCATCTCTTTATTTAATATTTCATGCATAAAATATAAAGAAATACATTTGGAAAATGATTTTAAAAAATTGCAAGTTATACACTGTCCACACTAGGGACTATATTTGTAGACAACGAAAATCTAAGGACGAAAACTGTGTCCTCAGACCTAATAGTATAAACAGACTAGTCCAATTCTCATAACACTTTGCATGACCTAAGCTTAGGAATTATAAGATAGTTGGTAAAGTTTCATGGCCATAGGATATATATCATGGAAACTAAGGCTATTTTGATATTAAAAATCAAATAGTTTCAACTATCAGGATTTGGGCTTGAAAAACTTAAATATTGCAAAATTTGTTTTTAAATGCTCTTAAATATAATTTATTAAGTATTAAAAGTACTGAACACTCACTTGATTTATCAGATTTATTAGAGTTATCTGTGTCTGAAAATTGAGATTTTCAAATTAAGGGAGCCTTACATAAACATGCATTTTTTCAACCAATTTGAAGTTTTTGAAGTTGTTTAATCATAAATTATTCTTTCATATATATTAAATATACTTTAATTGGAAAGAAAAGTTACAAAAGCATACCACATGAGTATAAAATGGTCTTAGGCCATGTAAGACTGAACATTATTTAGAGTCAATTTAGGCCGTAGCACATATTTACATATAAAATTGCATACAGAAGCTATAAGAAATGAAAATTTGTTACTTTTGCTCATTTCTATGCTAAGATGTCATGATACAAGAAGTCTAATTGCAAGAGGACTCTTGCATTTAAGTTTTTGCAGACAGTATGGTCTGATGCACAGTTTTTCACTTTTCAATGGAAAACTTGCATGTAGTTTTAGTCTCAACTGGCATATATTTGAACCACATGCTGTCCTACAGAAGAAAATAAAGATAGTATATGAAATAGATGAGGTGCACAGATCATTGTCAAGTGCTTGTTTTACAGATTTGGTGAAATATTTATGATGGACTACAAATTTTATGTACAAAGCTCTTCACATTTTACATACATCAAACAGGCTGTTCGACCAGGGCCTAAATACAACACATTTTGCAATTTTTTTCTGTGATAATCTACTTTTCTCTATATTCAGAGTTCACAAATGGTTAATAGAATTTGAATTAATCATAGAAACACAAATATCAAAGCATGAAAAGCTGTCAGATAGAAAGTCAGCATGCCTCTTATGTTTAAAAATGGAAACTGCTTTACAATGCTTATTTTAGCCGTATAATGCCAACATGGGACATTTTAACAGAATTTCTTTCAAATAAAGATTTAAATCCTTTACTTTTATTGAGTTTGACAAATTGAAACCAGTAAACCATTCAGGAAGTTGCCAAAGTACAGAATACACATTTCCAGAATTCATCTCTTAGGCCCGATAACACAGTTATTTCGTAGTGCACTTCTTTTAGACAATAAATTCAAATTAAAAAATCGCACCTGCTCTATCTCAAAAGATTTTTACAGTGTAGTGTACTACTATTAGGACAAATAATATCAAAATTTTAGAAAAGTCTACCAGCTCTAACTCAAAATATTGAAAATTCTATGTTAAGGGGTCTAAAATTCAGTTTGATAGCTTCAGACAAACTAGTTTTGACCTTTTGGAACTGGACCAAATTACTACTTAACATAAAGATTCAGCACCCAAACTTTTTAACATGTAACTTCATCCCTTTATTTAATATTTCATGTATAAAATATAAAGAAATAAATTTGGAAAGTGATTAAAAAAATTGCAAGTTATACACTGTCCACACAAGGGACTATATTTGTAGACAACGAAAATCTAAGGACGATAACTGTGTCCTCAGACCTACTGGACAAAAATTCTATCGATGAACTGACGTGTACTAAAATGTACTTAACAGTACTGGATTTACTGCTAGGCGTTTTTCTTAATTACCTGAACCAGTACTGACTGGTGCTTAATCGATGGCGATAGTTGGTATACTGATCACGTACTGAACAACTGAAAAGATCTTGACGTTTTTCCTTGCGGTAATTTCAGGCATTTAAGAGTTGTTCAGTTTAAAATGACCATTTCAGTAATAAAACAGTTACTAGTGTTGTACATTGCGAATAATTGAAAATTTAATTTTACTAGTACTTGACATTTGAAAGCATGATATAATTTTCTGACGATTAAATGAATTTAATTTTAATTGTAATTACTTATTTCAGCACATAAGCGCCGATGTTTGGTCGTCTGTTTTGAAGAAATGTCTTATAAAAAGAAGTAGAAACTAATTAGAGAGGTATGTTGTTTTTATATTTATGTTTTGATTCACATTTTGTTCATGGTTTTATAATTTGTTTAGTATATGTGTTATACTTACTTTTTGTTTTAATTGAATTTCGATTTTTTTATTCAACTATTCACGTATAAACAATGAAACATACCTTTTGTTACTTTATATACACGAAGATGGAAAATAAATCACGTTTTGTTATAGATTTTTATTGCCGTATTGATTATATTCCGGATATTTCTTACTTCGACATTGTTTAACAACAGATAACACATTTGTGTTAATGATACAAAGTCTTGAATATGCCAATCTGTTTAAATACTAAATCAAATATCATGTTTTCTAACTTTTGAAAGTATTTCAATTACAATTTCTGATAAATATAAATAAATATATATATAAGTCTAAAAATTTGCACAACGATACTAATATAAGATGGTATTATACGAAGATGTTGTTATTAAATCGTGTTGACAAATATTTATATATATTTAAATTTAAAACATTTTTTATTACAATAGTTAAATTCACAATATTATTTGATTTTAAAAGAGCACATAGATTATTGTATTTTGATATCATATTTATTTCATTTATTTAAACTGAATGTTTCAAGATTTTATAGAATTCAGTGAAACACTACTTTATAACAAGTTGCATGCACCGTAGCAGCCATTGTTATGAAAGACTATATTTATTTTAGGTATACCCTGACATAGCTCGATCATAGGTTAAACGTACTTTGCTAGTTTTGGAAGTATCATATATCGCACAATATTTAACATTTATCACACAACATTTGCAAGAAACTGTCACAGTATATCTTTTTAAACAGGGCGTCCGTGTTCAGGTTGGCAGGTGCATTGTGCTGATCAGATTCAATGTATATATAACTGGGAACAATGTGATGGTGAAACAGTTCATTGTCGTGATGGATCTGACGAACAAGAGGATATTTGTAGAAGTAAAACATTGTACAAAATTTAATGTTTATTAGTTTATTTAGTTGTAAATTCAGCCACAGCATCAAAAATAAAACAGAATAAGATTAAAACAAAACTGAAAACTAATATTTCGCATTCTCAACGTATTTGAAATCGTCATTGGCTGATTTGTCTATTTTAAAGATATGTATAATTTTAGTGGATTTTCTGATATTTCAAGTATAAATTTCTCAAAAGCTACGTTTGAACTAAATATTCACCAGGAATAGCTTAGGTAAAACTATATAGAACAAGATGCACAAATTGAAAAAAAAAAAATGTTAGACAGACGGATTTATGTAACGGCGCGACTCTTGTTTTCTTATCCCAATTATTGGATTACTTGTATAATTCATATTTATTTTTCCTTTAGCTATACATAACGAATTCTTTAATAACATATAATAACACTAACAAAATGTTAAGATTTAACGATGTTTATCTTAAATGTGTTTGTCATCAAAGTTTGATAGGCTTACATTATGCTTATGATTTAATGATTAGACAACATGTTGTCAAAGGTATACGCAAATAGTCAATTGATTTAAAAATAGAATTTCAATAATTCAATACAAAACAGGTTCAGTGGCAGCTTATGGTATTTCATGGGTCCGAGTCAACATCTTTTCTAAAACAAAATGATATATGAAATAAATCAAATGAAAAGCTGCTTCTTTGACACTGAGCATTAATGAACCAGAACAGAACCTCTTATTCTTATTGCGGAATAAGCATATTGGGCTCGTTCGAAGTACATAAAAGTGAAGGAGTGTTATTATACCAATAAATATGAAACCGCTGTTAACGTACAAAAGTATCTTGTAATTCCTTGTGACGGTACGAATAAACTATGATTTGATGATTTTCTTTAAATGCGGTTTTATTTAATCCCAATAACGATTGAATATGGGACAAATATTTAGCACCTCACAAATGAAGAATAAAAGATTGTTTATGATATATTGTGGAATTAAACATAGTTCCTACAATCACAAATTTAAACCTGTACTTTTGTCTAAATATTACTTTATAAAATGCATTATGACGTCACATAAGTGTAATGCTTTTCTGATATCGAAAAATTATTTAAATCTTATTCAAAAGGATATTGATTCAACTTTCTTACTACATGTCAATATTGTCATATATTTCATTGTAAACTGCAGGGTAGACTAGGTTCTGCTTTCTTTATCTGCCAAATTAGTAACAGAGTTGGTTTTTTCGTGCAATGTTCATTTCATTTCATGTCAAGTCAATTTTGTCAAACTTTTGGGCTTGTTGAGGTATTGAAAAATGGTGTTATCTCATTTGAACATTTTCCACTCTATATGTGTAGCCATGTTTAGTTGCATTACAAACAATATGTTATCAATGTAAGACAAATATTCACAGTTGTATTTGGCATGATGTTGTTGAAAATCTCGTTTAGCTTCGCTCGAAGGGTCATACAAAAGTTGATGTTTTCTGACATTGACATTATATTACATGTGCATCGGATTTTCAAGAGGAAAATGATCGAAGTCGCTATATTAATTGCAAAACGCTTAAGCATAATAAATTTATTCTCTTTCATCTAGATCGTCTTGTTCGTTGTAAGAATTTTAATCTACAGTATTGCAAGACTTGAAAAATGTTGTCCTTTTTATTTTCAGATCACACACGTGCAAGTACTGACCTAAAATGTGCTAATGATTTGCAGTGTTTTTCATATCTTTGTCTTTGTAACGGGAGACAGGATTGATATGACGGATCAGATGAGACATTTAATAATTGTAAAATTGGTATATCTTGAATCATCAAGACCATGTTTCGCAAATGTTGATTTACAAAATTTAGAAAATAATAGTGATATTTCACTGGAAGCGTTTTACACTGATTTGCGTATAATTCACGTATTTTCTTTTCAAAACTCATGATATGACATGTCAATTTGCTAGGAAAAACCTTTCATGTAAATTCACTTAAATCTTTGCTTTAATAAGTTTTATACTGCACTTCACCTTAAGTCGATAAAAATACCGCAACGAAATGGCTGTTTAATTTCATCCCAATTGTAGCATTATATCCAACGTAGCTATTTTTTGTGAAACTAATATTACCGTTTTATATAAAGTCTGAGCTTTTCCCAGAAAAATTTAATGTGAGAAAAACAATATATGTAAAATAATTTTCGTAGCTTTAGTAGTTAAAACATCAGTGGTCCGGTAAATCGATAGTGTTCTCGATGGAGGTTTTAGATAATGACGATGTTATTGTGTCATCGATTACATTGTGAAACAGTTTGTACTTAAATATTTCAGTTCTCTGAACATTTTGTCAGATATTCTTATTAAATAAGTTAATCAATGAAACCTAAATATCATTCTATAGGCTTTTTGTAGCGAGGGTGTTAGTTGCTTAGATTTAGGTTACAAGGATAAAAGCTTCACTCACAAAAGAACAGAAAAAAATTTAAAAAAAGATAAAAAGCTCTTGTGGTTATAACTTTTACGTAATCACAATTTTATTTTCAAAAAACTGTTATTGCCAATATGTCTAGTTGACCAATTATACCTGTTCTTCAATCTCGTTAATCAGTTGTGCCTTTCTCCTATTCTTCTTCTTCAATTTGATAAATATAAATCATTATATACGACTGATACGACTGTCACATAAATTGGAGGTTTGGCTAGCCGTAACACTAAATTCTCTTCGGAAAATGTCTGTACCAAATCAGGAAAATATTATGAATATTGAAGTTGTTATCGAATCGTTCTGTTGATTGATAAAGTCGAGTGTTTTTATTTGTTATGTTCTTTCCCTCTTTTGATATGATTCGGAGTTCAGAACTGCTTTAATTACATTTTCTTATAGTTTGTAAAGTCTGCTAAAATTTTGTTATGTGACGCCTATTGCAAAACTAATATATTGAGACTGTTAAATTAAAGTCATAAGAAATTTCAAACTATGTTTTATATAGTTGAATGGCTAAGTATAACTACATCACACTTGTTTTAAATCCTTTATGTAATAGTAAAGTTCAATTATAAGTTAATATTGAAATTAAAGACCTACGAACAAAAGGGTGTTAAGATCCACGAGCCCGAAGGGCGAGGGATTTTAATACCCTTTTGTTCGTAGGTCTTTAATTTCAAAATTAACTTATAATTGAACTTTACTAACTTACAAACCATTTTAAAAATCCCAAAATAACATATTTCTTAATAAATACAAACATCTTCTGTCCCTTTTGCGGACTAGTCTATAATTTTATTATAATTAATTTGTCAGTGCTTTCTATATATGGCAATTAAAAGTGTTCACAATACAATACATATGTGATAATGAAATAAAGAATGTAATAAAACGGACACAAACGTACAGAAATTATATTTTTTAAGCTACTTCCTTAAGTAACTAATTTTGTTTTACATTTATTAAAGATGTAATGAAAAACATGATGTAACTTATTATTTTGAAAATAGCTACGTCTTTAAGATGTGAATATGTTATTGAAAAGTACTTTTTTTATTTGCACCTAATATAAAACCTATATCAGACCTCAATCCATAATAAGTCTTCGAAAATTCACGTGATTTAGCGTGTGAATTTATACCGTGCTAGAAGATGTATTTTCGGCATTTATAATGATGGATCTCGGCGATGAAGATGTTTTCTTACGCAAAATAAATTCTCTCAAGCCTTTGAAAACGAGGAATTGGTTGAATATGGATTTTTCGCACCATGAAAGTCTTGACTTTCTTAATTTGTCCGAGGAGGAGACTACTGTAGAAAAGAAAGATACAAATGTTTCCAACCATTCATCAAAACCAGGTACTTATTTGAGTCTCAAGTCTTGGATTTCAGTATTAATATATATATAATCGGAAGGGTGGCCTCAATTTTCCTATCCCCGTAAATCTTCCATATAATTCTATTTTAGGGTCATTCATTAAGAAATGCACAAATTAAGTTGATGCACATTCCTGATGTGCACGGTTATTCAATATATAGACTTTCATTCGATCTGTTTACTATATGGGTCAAAGTTCTGTCCTGAATGACCGGTAGCTTTTTTTGGCGAATATGGGATTGATTGATTGGTTTATTATTTTTCCTTACGTTCCAAATACGGGATCGAGTACATATCATGGGTTTTACAAAATCCCAGAGCAAATAAAGAAACCTAGTCGATTCACTTACTGTCCATTTGTAAAGGGACATAACTCGGAAACACTATAAGTGAAGCAACCAAAATTCAAATTGATCGATGTTTTGTTGTAATCAGCATTTTGTATAAGTTTCATAACATTTTGTTAAGGCAAACTAAAATTAGAGAACGGAAACCAATTTCAGGACGTACGGACGGACGGACAAGGGTTAAACTCCATGCCCCGCCGCTACGGATGTCGAAAAATAGGTAGATCGATCTTATTTTGACTTTATTTACCGACTACTTTTTTTAGCTGAGATAAACAATAATTTTACCTGGTGTAGCCGTGCGTAAAATGTATTTCGGCATTTCTTTTCGAAAAATAACTTGTGTAATGGAATAAAACGTCTGATTTGTAAACTTTCTCTTTTTCTCCGGAATAGGCTATTAAAAATAACCTATCTTCTTTACATGTGGAACATTTTGTGAAAATATATTAAGAAGAGGAAATTCTCACCTTTCATACCTTTAGTTTAATTGATAAAAATGACATTGACTAGTCCAGTGGCCAGTTTAAGGGTCATTTAAGTTACTGTACACATTCATGCCTTTTTTATTTAATCAATACACATGTATGAAAAATAAAATAAACAGTTTAAAGGTAAACTAATAATAACTTAATCCAATCGAACTGCGTAAGATTCAATAACAATGACCGGTCCACATCATGAAAAGTAAAAGGGTAAACTGGGTAGGGAGAAAATGACAGATATTTTAAGTAAATTTTTGCAATAACGAATAAAAAATTGTCAAGTAAAAGTTTTGCCATAATTTCAAAAACATGTTGTTCTGTATTGATATAGTTTTCGGAACTTTCATTATCGTATTTATGGCAATAGAAAGTTTAGGCGTCAAAAGTGTACATAATTATTGACTTTATACAGAAAATACGCCCTTTTGATAGATTTCATGTTTGACAAATAATATATGGATACATAGTAAAATCATTTCTTAAAACACTGCAAAAATCATTCTGATTGGTAAGTGGTATTGTCATAAACTGCGTTGAAATGAACCGTGGTATAGCAAACATCGAATTCCCTCACAAAATGTTATCACGCACTATAGTGAGGTTACAAAACTTTTTCTCAAGTTTAAAATGTCCAATTGACAATAAAATGCTCCGCGGTCGCTGCTTGATACGACCGCAAAGGTTGAACCCTAAACAGTTTGAGCAAGTATGGACACTAATATTCCAACTTGATACTATGGACACTATATTCCAACTTGATACAGCTCTGAATTTGGATTGCTATTAAATATTTGATGCATTATAGGTTTCTGACACAGTATAAATGTGGTGAAAGAACTGAAATTGGACTTTTACATATTATGGTCCAATATCCAAATCTAAATACACGGATAGATTCAGCATATCATAGAACCTCAAGAATTTGAATTGTTTGATGTAATATTGAACCCTTTGTATCTCAATGTGGCCCAATTTGATAACAGAGCCCAAAATATAAATACACAATTAGATTAAGCTTTTAAAGAACCTCATATATATTCAATTTTGTTGAATCAAACAAAGCTTAATTTGGGACCCCGACTTGGACCAACTTGAAAGCTTGGCTTGAAATCAAAACTCTAAATACACTGCTGGATTTAGCATATCAAAGAACCCTTGAATTCAATTTTGTTAAAATCAAACAAAGTTTAGCTTTGGACCCTTTGGACTTTACCGTAGACCAATTTGAAAAACCGGTCCTAAAGTAAAAAAAAAAATCTAAATATACGGTTACATTCAGCTTATCAAAGAACTCCTAGGATTCATTTTTTCTAGTAAGTTCAATTTAAGACCCGTTGGATTTTAATGTGGACCAATATGAAGAACGGTCCCGAAATTAAAAATCTTAAAACACGGTTAGATTCGGTATTTCAAAGAACACCAATACTTCAATTTCAATGTCTTATGTTTCTATATAGGTTCAAATAAAATTGAGAATGGAAATGGGGAATGTGTCAAAGAGACAACAACCCGACCAAAGAGCAGAAAATAGCCGAAGGCCACCAATGGGTCTTCAATACAGCGAGAAAATCCCGCACCCGGAGGCGTGCTTCAGCTGGCCCCTAAACAAAAATATGCACTAGTTCAGCGGTAATGGACGTCAAAGTCTGATCGGATAAGAATAAAATACATTTCAAAATTAGAATTGGATGATTCTCCTGTAAACCTCGGTATACTGTTACGTACAAGTTCGAGGCGAAGACTAGTCATTTTATATTCAATTTGAAATATCTGGATTCAGTAAATTATATCATTGCGGTCTTTGAACGTGTTAATTTATAATTTTAAGTCCGGCTCAGCATGTCATTGATAAATACAGTAAGTTTTACAATTTCATATATTAACGTGCTGTCGTTTCAATATGCTGTGCATATTTGCAACAGAACTAATAAATAATCAATTAACTAGTTAAAATGCGACTTTTCATGACATATGATATACAACAACTTTTTCGATTTTAGAAACTGATTCAACCTCAAATTGTAGTGATGCAAATGGTCCAGAGTATAGACATAAACTACCCGTGACCGCTGAAGAAATTTCGAATTTAATAGTGTCTGCAATACCACAATCGACGCGAGGTCATTATAAATGGGGATATAACGTGTTCAGTAATTGGCAAAATGAGAGGAGGGCTCGCCCAGTTAGCGACAATTTACCCATCCCAGTCGAAGCAATCACACAGAGTATTACTGAAATGGAACCATGTATAAGGGACACAGCATTGCAGTATTTCCTAGCTGAAGTTAAAAGACCGATGGAAATGACTACCCGTCAGCGTCCTTGTACCAGTTGTTTGTGGCTTTACAAGGACAGATAAGATCGAGTGATCCATCCGTAAACCTACTTACTCAACCTACGTATGTCAAGTGCCGCAAAGTACTGGACTCTGTGATGAAGAAAAGATCAGCAGAAGGGTTAGGTGCCGCGAGTCGAAGAAGAGCAGAACCAATTTCAAGTCTGGAGGAAAACATCTTGTGGGAGAGAGCAGTCATAGGGTCTGATAATCCCCAAAACTGTTGGATACAATGGTGTATTTTGGCATACATTTGGCATTACGTGGTGGTAAAGAACATCGTAATTTGAGGTTGAACAAAATCCACAGATGACAGGGCCATACATTGATTCGGAATTACATAAAGATATATTCTTTACAAGGAAGACATATCAAAATATCAAAAACAAATTCTGGCGGCATTAAAGACAAAAATATACACCAAATACTGTCAAAGCTTATGAAAATGTAGAATACCTAGGCAGATGTATTGTTACTCTGTTTGAAAAGTACAAACGCTTATGGTATGTTAATACAATAACAAAATTTGTTTTTTCGATATTAAAATCATAATCAACACTGTACTTTATTGATAGTCAACAAATCTATGTTATTGTTGTCCTTAAAATGCATGAAATATTTGCCACTGGACACAAAGCAACAGACAATCAATAAATCTATGTTTTATAGGAAAAATATGTACAGACTGAAGAGGATGTCATTTTATATTTCAATCTCTTATCTTTTCAATTCGGATCTGTTCTTCCCTCGGATGAGGCGTCCTGTTTTGGCGTCAGCTTTCGCGGCGCTTACAGTCTTTAAGTTTATTATTTGTCATGTTAAGAGGACTTCTAGGATATATGAAAGGGTGTGTTATTTCTGATTATTGAAATGTAAGGCCAAGCGAAGCGAGACGACATTATGTAGGATCATTTAATACTAAAACTTATAAATATCGTGATGAACATGAGTTTTAAAATTTTGTTTGCGATCAAAGGAGAGCGCGTGCGCTCTCACCGAACCACATAGATCCACCACTGAGCCCCTTATGGTATGGCAATGATATTTTGCTGATAATTGTATTACTATTGTCAAATCTCATATCTCATAATATCCATATTTCACATCCCAGTCATATCTCTATGTAACTAGTTTCCATTATTACATTCAAGTTATTTCTCATAGTTTCCGTAAAGTTCCACTTTAAAGATGTATGTTAATTTTTTTTAAAGATTTTCAACTGATAACGTTTAAACAAGTGTAAGGCAAATTGCACTTTTCTTTATAAATCTTGCGTATAATGTTAAAATAAAAGCATTGTATACCACATCTTATTTTATATATACTTCTGAATATTTTTGCGACTAAAAGGAATATTTAGCCATGAACTTTTTTTTTTATTCGTCGAAGAAGAAAAGGTGTGTTTGAATACTGATGTGCTACTATGTATAAGTAACAATACAAATTCCATCAAAATTAAACTTTCACGCAAATTGTTCTGTTTTCTGTCAATCTAAAAATTATAACAGTAAAATTAGTTGATTCATTTATGAAATAGTTTTACAAAAGAGGAGTCATTTATATATTTCATTACTCATTGATCTGTACCTCTTTACTAAAGTAATATTTTTTATTATTTACAGTCCTAAAGATGAAGTCGATGCATTCTATTTTAAACCGCTGGTCAACTATACAACAGACCAGTGGTTTTGTAAAGTCCCAGTAGGTCACAATATCTTACAAAATACTGTGAAAAGACTATGTACAGCAATTGGATTAGAAGGCAAGCGAACAAACCACAGTTTAAGGGCGTCGACAGCAACAAGACTATATCAAGCAGGAGTGGAGGAACAACTTATTTGTGAGACAACTGGTACGTAGATACATACTTTTAGGGGAATTGACAACTTCATATTTTACATAAATTCCGGAATAACTCTACTCCTTTAACAAAAAAAAAAAAAAAAAAGAAAAATGAACGGTCGAACCTCATAGCTCGATCGATAATATCGATTTAAAAAAACTATTCAACTGTAAGACATTTAAATACATTCCGAACTGATGAGGATAACCAAAAGACTTTTGAAAGGAGTCAATAGGTCAGTTTTGCGTGCAAGACATGTAATAAAAAAACTATACATTTGTAGAATTTAAAATAATCGAATAGGTATAAATGCTATTTATACATTTGTTTTCTAAATATGCAATCGTTACATGTTATATAGTGAACAGTTTTTTTTCTTTGTCTTCAATCATGTTCTAACTAAAAAAAGAACACATTTTTTTTTTCGTTTCTAGGTCATCGTAGTAATGCTGTTCGTAGTTACAAAAGGACAGTAAACTTCCAACAAAATGAGTCATCAGAGATTCTGTATGGCGAAAAGCAGAAAACTACCACGTGCACAGAGACGAAATTACAATCGGAAGAGGAAAAACTAGTTATGACACATCACACCAAGTTGTTAACATAGAGTCTGTCCGAAGAGAATCCGTCGCTGAGCCAACAACACTTAGTTTCACATTCAACATAAAGCTTTAAATATTTGATGTATAATTACGTTCTTTCAAAAATAAAATTGTGAACGTTGTTTAAATGTTCCTGAATTGCACAGTGTAGGTCTATTGTACTTTTGTAGTGTATTATTGTGTATGTTTTGGAGAGTTTCGTTGTAGAGCAATTTCCTATGGAGAAATCAACGTTGGCTGGTGGATTTTCTCTCCTTTCGTGACCCCATCGGTCATTTAATGGGCGTGTCTCATTAGTGAGAACGTGAGTGAGCTTTTAAAATTCAACCCCAACTTAAAGACCTGCACCGGGTCTTTAAGTTAAAAGTACAATAAGTTAACAATAGTCATCTTTTGTTAAATAGGAACGTCCAGGTATCTTAAAATATAATTCTTCTTTGAATAACAAAGGAATTATCATGAACAGGTTTGTAAATTATCAAAATGTGCATAAGTATACTGCTATTGAATTATTGTCTTCCCGTATACCAATTCGCCGATATTTTCCCGTATGCAGTGACCTTAACTACGAAACCTCTCGTTAGTACATCGGCCATTGCACAGCACAAGTGCGATTGGAAAACCATGATGAAAATGTAAACAAACATGCAGCGGACGGGTAAAAGTAATAACTGGTTCTTACAAAACAAAATATAATACAACAAATCATTTAACAACTGTTATGGTAAAGTTTAATTAATAAATGGGAACATATTGAAATGTACTTTTTTATTATGGCTCTATCTGTTCACTTATTCGTCACGAGATCCACATGCTCTGTGTTAATTATTATTCAATGTCACGTTTAAAATCTTTTAAATTTTGTATACAAAAATATTGTGTATAATGACAGTATTATTTGTTCACAATTGATGTTTTGTTCTTTATTACAGCCAGAGAATGTTCATTCAGACGGCGTTACTGCGATAATGGGAACTTCGTAAAAGGTATGTTCCACGTCAGGAATATATTAAGAATATTCTAGTTGTTTTCCAATCGTTCTGTTGATTGATATGGTCAAATGCTTTTATGTGATATGGAATTTCCCCTTTTTATAGGATTAAGGTTTTGGAACTGTAAGCATTACATTTTTCTAGTAGATTATAAAAGTCTGCTCAAAGTGTGTTATTTAAAACCTAAATATATCAATTAATGCTCTAATGTGTATTCAATGTGATCTTTAAAATCTTTGAATACAGATTGATTTTAACTAAATAGATGTTTTGTCTTTTACTTTAAAACATTATTGCAGATAATGACAGTATTGTTCTGTCACAATTGATGTTTTTCTCTTTATTACCGCCAGGTATTGTGGATGGAGACAACGTTCCTGCGATAATGGAAAATGTGTTTACATCAATCAGTTCTGTAACGGGAAGGATGACTGCAGAGATAATTCTGATGAAAAAGAACCTTGTTTTGGAAACAATTACTGATTTCGAGTCCTTAAACCAACTTTCATATAACTACATGTATTCAGTGAATTTACAAAACATTATAATCTTTCTGTGTTATTTCACTTTATATAAAAATTTAAAAATAATAATATATTACACTAACTTTTATCACGTTGCAACACCACACGATAGAATCTATAATAAATCGTGTTCTACATGTTTTATAATATTTATACTGTTTTCGGTGTGTGTTAATATACCTGCGTCCTGGTGTATGTTTGATCTGCTTGGCTTGAACTTGAAAAAAGATACGATAGGTCAAACCTTGGTTAGAGTCATCACTTTATAATTTTTTGATCGCCATCACGAGTTGGTTGACATTTACAGAACCATATCGTATTACATATGATTTTGTAACCATTTCACGTTCTCCACGTACCAGAAGTTTTGCAATGAAGCAAGTTTTTACGAATGGCTAATATAATAGATGTCGCTAGTGAAGAAGGCTACACTTAATTTTTCGGAGCACCTGGTATCACTTCCGGTTTATATGGGAGGCATATTGTCCAAGGTTCAGTTTTCAGCGTTGTGTTGTGTTATTTGGTTTGTGTTTTGCTTGTTCTTTCCTGTTTTCTCGGTCTTTATAAAAAAAAAAGATGTGGTATGATTGCAATTGAGACAACTCTCCGAAAGAGACCAAGTGACACAAACATTAACAACTATAGGTCATCGTACGACCATCAACGCAAATCCCATACCGCATAATCAGCTTTAAAAGGCCCAAAATGAAAATGTAAAACAATTCAAACGAGAAAACTAACGGCTTAATTTATGTTAAAAGTAATGATCGAAAAACAAATATGTAACACAGCAACGAAAAACGACAATCACTGAATTACAGGATCTTGAATTGGGACAGACACATACATAATGTGGCGGGGTTATACATGTCTGAAGGCGCTAACCCTCCCTAACCTGGGACAGTGGTGTAACAGACTGAGTACAACATGAAAACAAACTATAAAAAAAGTTGAAAAGAATTAACTCATCAAATGAATACAATACATATAACAAATTAAAAACACAGAGTGAACATGCCGGGGTACTTATAGAGCCCCACAACAACAAGACACTAAGCACAGATTTGAGAGTATTCGCAGTTACTGGCAGTCATATTTATATTTGATTTTGTGTACTGCTATTTATCTGTTGCATCAGTATTCGGGAGATAACAATATTTGAACTGAATGTGATTTCGAAAATATTTCATATCATTTGCATGCAAACATAATTAGATCATAAACGTGAATGCGTATCAAGCCAATAATATCTTCCTTTGGAAATATCAATCCCAAATCAAATGCAAGAGTATCGTAATTTTTAAACAATCTAGATAATAGAATGAAATCTGAGATATCATTATCAAGCAAATTATCAATCTTTATATGCTACTCATTTCACAGTATCCTGATTAAAATGTAACAGTTAAAATTATAAATAGAAACGGGGAATGTGTCTAAGAGACAAAACCCGACCAAAGAGCAGAACACAGCCCAAGTCCATATATGGGTCTTCAACTAAGCGAGTAATCCCGCAACCGAAGGCGGGTTTCAGCCGGCCCCTAAAATATGTGTACTAGTTCATAGAAAATGGACGTCACACTAAACTCCGAAACACATGAATGAACCGGAATTGAAAAAAAAACATACAAGATTAACAATGGCCAGAGTCTCCTGACTATTGACAGGCGCAAAACTGCGGCGGGTTAAACATGTTTTGTAAAATCTCAAACCTCATCCTTTACATCTAGCTGATGTAAAATAAACAAACACACAGCAATATTTATAGATTACTTGATCATCTCAACGAGATTGATTTTCTCGCTTGAGCCGGGACGGCGAAAGCGAGAAATAATCGAGTTGAGATGACAATGATAATCTGTTTATCGCTATTTTACCTATGACGACGTTGTCACTTTCATGTCAATTTCATTAGCAACGCCACGTGCCTGCATAGTTTCTAGCGATAATTTTCCATCTCAATCGAGTAGCATGATATGAAAATTATCACAAAAAGATCAAAGGAAAATGCACAAAATAGCGATAAGCACAGTTAAAAACTCAGTTCAAAAGAAGTCCTGGTCAGATGGTAGAAGAGGTAACAGAAGAAACTAAGCAAAATGACAATGATAACATAAATTGACACAAGACTACTAGCAGTTACTGACATGCCAGCTCAAGACCTAAATCAAAACTGATTGAAATTTTATGTCTTCATCATATGAAAACCAAGCAGAATCCCTTCCGTTAGGGTTTAGTATCATACCATCATAAAATATACGAGAAGAACATAACCCGTATCATGCAAACAACTGGTTTTAGACTGAATGTGCTTATTTCCGATGCAAAGAACCTATGAGTGAATCAATATTTTTTTTTTCCAAAAATGCCATCTGTAATGACGTGACAGCTGTTTCGTAACTATATTCCTTCTGAATAAATATAGGAAGATGTGGTGTGAGTGCCAATGAGACAACTCTCCATCCAAATAACAATTTATAAAAGTAAACCATTATAGGTCAATGTACGGCCTTCAACACGGAGCCTTGGCTCACACCGAACAACAAGCTTTAAAGGGCCCCAAAAGTACTAGTGTAAAACCATTCAAACGGTAAAACCAACGGTCTAGTATATATAAAAACGAGAAACGAGAAACACGTATAAATTACATAAACAAACGACAACTACTGTACATCAGATTCCTGACTTAGGACAGGTGCAAACATTTGCAGCGGGATTAAACGTTTTAATGGTACCAAACCTTCTCCTTTTTCTGAAACAATAGTATAACATCACAACATAGAAAACACACGATAAAACATCAATTGGAAGGCTTAACTCAATCAAAACGTAAATATAAGTCTGTTTATATATTTATAAAGTTGTGACACCACTCTTATAAATATCTTTTATTTATCCCATCTGAAAACACAATTACAATATAAAAGGTATTTAAATAAGGTGTACGTAGTTAACCGATTTTAAATCTCGTAAATTGAAAAGACATATCAATGTAATAAACAAAACCAAGGAAATGGTTCGAACCCCAATAGGAGCGAAACCGAATGTGTTGTTAGGTTAATTGTCTTCTGAAACAAACAGGAAAGTCATCTCCAAAATTATAATTTAAGAGTCTTTTATCATCAAATTGCGAGAATAGAGACACATTGACCATATTTGTATTTGACATTGGATGAGGAAAACCAAAATTGACTGAGTAAAGAAAACTTACGAAAGGATAGTGTTAGCATGCTTAAATATTTCATTGACAATATATTTTTGTCGAAATTATGGGATGAAATCTAACAATCTCAGTTCCAAAAGTACTGATTCTGTTCGATTACCAGTTACCTCTTATGAATAAGATACAACCTAGGAGCTGTATCAGAAACAAAGAAAGTGACCCACTCATTTCATTGTTGCATCATCATATTGATATATACAATTGATTGGAAATAAAGGACACCACATACATATTTAAGTCTACTGTTTAGTGAAATCAGAAGAAATTTGAAGTCACCAGAAACGTTAAATATTTGCCTTTCCAATAGTAAATTTACCTTTTCTAAGTGGTATTATAAAATCCATCGATGGCGTATGGTGTGGCCACCTTTACATTTATCATCACGAGTTACCTATCTATGTTAACTGACTGCTCTTGTCTTTAGCAAATAATCAGAGAATTGTTTTCTAAAGACTCAAAATATCCAAGACCTTAAAAGCCGTATCTACGAATATTATAAATTTAGATGTCATGGAAAAGTGGCAACTTTATAGAAATCATCGACAAAGTATGTTTCGTGTCATTTTCAGTACTCTTATATAAATATAATTAAGAGTAAATACACTATATGTATCACTTATTAGAGTAGAGCCCATTTATTATGCTTAAATGTTACTCATGTTCGGTCATTCACCTAGACCTTTTGAAACGCACGTCCACAACTGCGAAAAATTATAATAACTCTAAGTTTTCGAATTCAATTTATTTTATTTGCCTGAAGATTTTTCGGACAAAACAAATATTCACCAGGTGGGTAGAAGTAATCATGTCCTCTTTTGTATTTTTTTTTTTTTTTTTTTTTTAAATATCATAGAATACGATATTTGTTTCTGTTTACTCATTACCACTAGACACTAAATTGTGTAAATACGGATAACCACATAGCTAGTTCTAGGAGCTGACACAATCCTTTTATCGTCAGCAAAATGAGACCCTCTCGACGCAACTGCAAAGAGAGGCGAAAGATATCAAAGGACATTCAAACTCATAAGTCGAAAAACTACAACGCCATTGCTAAAAAGAAAAGACAAACAAAAACAATACTACACAAAACACAACATAAAAAGTAAAGACTGAAAGCACGAACCCCAACAAAAATCGGGGTGATTGCAGGTTCTCCGGAAGGGTAAGCAAATCCTACTCCACATATGGTACCCGTCGTGTTGCTCATGTTAGTACAAACCCGGTAATAAGTCGTATTCGGTAGGTCACATTTGGAGAAAAGGGACAGGACAAGTTACAATATATGGAACAAATCTGCTATCATCTGTGAAATGGATATTCCATAACGGTCAACAAACTTGTAATGTCGGCAGTAAATTTTACGAAGGATGATTCAACTTCACCAATTGGAACTCTAGGTTTAATAGCTTCCTTGTGAGCAGCAACCCGGTATCAAGAAAATCATGATAGGAAATATAAGCCCTGGAGTACCGTATCAACTTGGCGATTTCTACTCCGTATGCAGGCGCTGCTGGAATGGTCCTACATGAAAAGAGAAAGTTCACAAAAGCATGTGATATCATCATTCTATCATTAAACACCAACGACATTTCCAATTTAATATTGACATAAATCCAAAATGTATTTAATATATACCATTGAAACCAAAATTTGAAAATAAACATTATGTAATCATCAACTCCATATTCATCAACACTTATATACATACATCACCTTTAAAGTAAAAATAAAACAAGGTGGTCAAAGGAAGTACTTTCTTGTCCGATTAAAAAATATCATGTAATAAATTAAGTTTCATTGAATGAATTTTCGTATACAAGATATCATCTTCTCATTGCTTTATGTACATCAAAATTCTAGAATTTTCGAACATTATTCAAATATCCTAAATGTTTTACAATTTTTAAATGTTTCAGATATATTTTATGGTTACTGGACAGTTTTCACCATTAACTTAAGCCTGGTACAGATATATGGTGTCAGTCAAGTGTAATTAATCATGCAGTGAACATTTTGTTTTATTAAAATATATATAAAAAGTATAAAAAGCAACTTAATAAATTTTAAAAATGACAACTTTGTTTTGTAATACCAAGAACTTAATTTAACCATGATAATAGAACTTCCATAGCAATCCTTGATAACCTTTTGATAAAGGAAATGTGTTCCAAAGTTGCATTAAACATTTATTTTAATTAAATTTAAATAACTTTTGTCAAAATTAAAGACATGTCATACATGAAGTACTTTACTAAGGTTTAATTAACTTAGTACAGGTTTGTTTTATGGGTAAATAGAAAATCCTATTTTCTTAAACTCGTGTATTACTTATCTAGTGAATCCAAAAGGCCTTGTGATTTAAGTTTTGCAGGATGTTGTAATTTTGAATAGATGTTATTTAAAATTTATTACTTTCTGGCCAGGTGTGATCTTTTAATGAGTTTGCCCCAAGCAGAAGGTATTACTACTTTTATCCCTTTTGATATATATCATATATATATCCCAAATTAAACTAAGAATAGATATATTTCTGATATAAGGTTAAACAATTTCAGTGATTTTGTTGGCTGTTGTTAACTCATTAAAAGGTAGTTATATAACTATTATATGTGACCATGAAACCTATATAGATTTTATTAAAGAATTTAGGAAAATTAAGTTTTGTTTTAAAAACACACATGCTAAACAAGAAGTACCTTAGGTTTTAATGCCCTCAATATAGGTGTGGTTTTCAGGTAAAAGGAAAAAAAAAAAATAACAAGACTCTAAAACTTCAAAATAAGATTATTTTACTATCTCGGTTTCATAAATCTGAGAATCATGTAAGGATGTAAAATCTGTTTTATATATATCTTCATTTTATTGCGGCTGTTGTCATGTCAGTTAAAAAGAAAGTTATTTTAACATTTAAAATTTAAAAAAGTAGAACTTATTAGGTCAAGTATGGTTCAGACTGGTCGAGTATTGTTCAGACCTTTGGTCGAGTATGGTTCAGACTGAAAAAATAGGTCGAGAACTGGTCGAGTATTGGTCGAGTACAGGTCGAGAATGGGTTAAGACTGTTTCAGACTGGTCGAGTACTAGTTCAGACTGTTTGCAATTGCAAAGATAAGGGTCTAGTACAAATCAGTACAGTCGAGTATGGTTAAGACTGGGGTCGAGTAATATCTAGTTAAATTCAGACCGATTCAGACTGGTCGAGTAAAATCAGTACAGTCGAGTACAGATATAGGCCATTTCAGACTTTTACTGGTTTGTAGTGTAAACAGTTCCAAATGAAATTCAAGTACTTGTAAACTAGTTTTAACCAGATTTGCCTTGAAAGTCTGCTTTTCTTGCCATATCTTTGTGGTTTTTTTTTTTTTTTTTTTTTTGTCTTTTCATGTATTTAGAATATATATTTCCCATGTATACTGCGTTTTTTTTTTTTTCTCTAAAATACGTAATGTGGTCTCTAGTAGAGAGTTTTCTCAATGAAAATCATACCACATCTTTTTATTTTTATTAAGGCATCTTTTAGATTTGTTGCCGATACTACCACCAAACACTTAATCTATAAAGATTATAACTTGTAACTCGTAGTACAAGAATGAAAATGTACATCATTAAAATATATGAAACGATAGTCTACATAAAATTGAGAATAATTGACAATTTAAATTTATCACTGCTTGACATTTGAAAGCATGATATTTCATTAAATATCTATAATTGTAATTGTAATTATTCATTTAAACGTATAACCGCTGATGTTTGATCGTTATTATTGAAGAAATATCTTATGAAATAGAAGTAGAAACTAATCAGATAGGTTGGTTGCTTTAATATTGAGGTTCGTGTTACAAATCTTGATCATGCTCGTGTATTACTTTTTTAAGATGTGTAAACCTTTTATTTTTTTTTTTTTTTTTTTTTCATTGTCATTCATGTCTACGTGTATATCCAAGGTTTCCGTGTACTTTTCGGTACTAATATAACATTTATCTTATTTTGTTTTCTTTCTAAGCTTACAACTTGCAAAACGGATAAGATGAGCATTATCAAAGTAGCTGTTATTGCCTTTCTCTTTGGAACAGTAAAATCTCAGATAGGTAAGTGATTAAATTGGTAGTATGTATTATTGTTATTTGTATTAAGTTAAATGTGTCTGTGTGTGTCTGTCTTCTATCGTTTATACGACTTATTATTTTGTCTACTGGTGACGGACTTGGTAAGAAGTAAAATAACAAAAATACCTAACTGCACGGGAAATTTAAAACGGAAAGTCCTTTATAACATGAGAAAAATAAAAGCGCTAACGAATGGAAAACAACTGCCATATTCCTGACTTGGTACAGGCATTTCCTTATGTAGAAAATGATGAATCAAACCTGGTTTTATAGCTAGCTAAACCTCTCACCTGTACGAGAGTTCCATTGAATTTCATTATATTGACAACAATCTGATTAGAGATAGTAAAAAAATCGTTGCGGAGTAATGAATAATTTTGTTAAAGATACTATTATAAATATAAATAAAATACTAATTGTGCAGTAGAAAAGACTGTTTGTAACAATTATTAATTTATTCAGATATGTATACTAATGTTATTTATAGATAATTTTACTGAATATTCGTCCTGGATATTCAGCAGTTAATTTAACAGGGATACATGATGGATAGCTGTACACCAAGATTTATTGTTAAATAGCATTATGTGCAATAAAGAATCAATTTGAGTGTTAAAATAAGACAACAATGTGTGAGCAAAACAAACAGACATAACAGGTAAAACAAACAGACATAACAGGTAAAACAAACAGACATTATAGGTAATATTTTAACTAACAAAACCTCTCACTTGTATGACAGTCATATTGAATTCCATTATATTTACAACAATGTGTGAGCAAACAAAATAGACATAATAGGTATAACCAACAATACATAATAGGTAAAACGAACATATAGCTAACTAAACCTCTCATTTGTATGACAGTCGCATTGAATTCCATTATATTGACAACAATGTGTGAGCAAAACAAACAGACATAATGGTAAAACAAACATACAAAATACGTAATAGATAAAACAAACAGATATAATAGGTAAAACAACAATACATAATAGGTAAAACGAACAGACATAATAGGTAAAACAAATATACAAAATACGTAATAGGTAAAATAAACAGATATAATAGGTAAAACAACCATATACAATATGTAAAACAAACAGATATAATAGGTAAAACAAACATAAAAATACGTAATAGGTAAAACAAACAGATATAAAAGGTAAAACAAACAGATATAATAGGTAAAACAAACATACATAATAGGTACAAACGTATCTTCAGTAAGACCTTTTGACTTTCACTTCACAAATATTCGATTGTGATTACAGCTATCAGAAAAGTCAATGTGGTTTTATATTTTTACACCCACCCTTTTACCTCCATTATGTACACAAAACCTTACTTTGTGAAGAACCATCCTTATTCCTTAAACAAAACAAAAAAAAAAAACAAAAACGAAAATGGTATTATCCAAATGTTGGCCAGTTTGATCGACAAATAATTTGTTGGGTTTAGAGGATTGATATTTCAGCAGACAGTCAGTATTCCAATAGGTTTTATTGTGCTCAACTACCGACCGACTTATTTAAGTACTCATATTCTTTGATTTCACTGTCAGTTATTTTAATGCTGTTCTGTCACTCAATAACCTACATTTTGATGAATGTTCAAATCTCGTATATTTTAGGGACTTGAAATTAAGGATACTACCGAAAGCAGAAAGTCTGATTCATATCTTGATGTTGCTTTGATTTTGTCACAGATAGGAATGACTTTAAAACTAGAATATATAACAAGCGTGGTGATTTCAACTGTCTATTTTTCAACTTCCCATTTCTCAGCAGTAACATGCCCTCTGCTCTATCATATGGTGTTTACATATCTCAGGTTATACGTTAATCTTGTCCATGTTCTTGCTATAAGAATTTCATAAACAGGGAATTATCCTCACAAAACCATCGCTCTAGCAGAGTCATAAGGAAGGACGACTGAAATAAAAACTGCATAGGTTTAACAGTTACCATCACAAATTGGTTGATCGATACGAATTGTCAGTTTTAAACTCACTAGAGATATATTTGTGCGTTATTAGATCTGTAATGTAACCGATGTGTCCTATTCTTTATAGTGACTTATTCACTGAAAAAACTAAATTCGCAATGTTTGAGATGCATAGAAGGAGACGCTGACCGTGTCGACGACTCTCATCTCGTTCCCTTTGGAGTTCATGCGATTCTCTCAGGTTTTCGTCGTTATCTTGATTTATCGCTTCCAACCAAATCTAAAAAGAAAAAAACTAACATCGGTGAAAGACCGTCGCCTGAACAACGTCTCCTTAAAACAGAATCAACAAACTGTGCATATATATATAACATTATCTCAGAAGAGAACAGAGGTACATAACTTTTTCTTTTATTTTCAAACAAAGAGGCTTATCTTATTTTTTTTTTTATTTTCAAACAAAGATGCTTATCTTATTTTTCCACAAAATTTGGAAGAACGCGTTATCAATTATTTTTGTTCATACTCGTTCTGTGAAATAATTGATTTGTTGATTTTGTCACGGCATTTCTTTGTTATTTTGCGGTCAAAATGTTAAAATTAATACCCGTTTTAATGAGTGTCACATTAAAAAGATCGATGATCAATGATCTAAAACAACTTTGAAAAGAAATGTCGAAAACATTTAAATAAATAAATAATTCTGTCTGTTTTAACCTTCAGCATTTCAGTGATGATCCTCCAGAATTAAATATATTTACATATATCCTGACATCAGGAATTTGCTTTTATCTATTTTCAGGTAGCTCATGTGGAATACTTTATAAGAACAAACAAGTGTATTGTGATGACAATACACAATGCATATATGAGTATCAGCTCTGTGATGGATCAAGGCAGTGTCAAGACGGATCAGATGAACGAGAAGATTTCTGTACAGGTGCGGCAAAAGATAATATATATGCATAGTAACCTTGTGTAACTAGCTGATTTGATCGTTATCTTTAAGCATACATATATATATTTGACACATTCCCGATTTCCATTCTCAATTGTATATCCTTTAATGATCGCCATACTTGTCTTTTGTTTGACAAGTATCATTCTTATATAACTTATTCTAATACACCTTATCGCTATTTAGTCCAATCTTGAAAAATCAGTCATTTAGACAACTTACTGTTTGAGCCAAGCATTGCAACTACAAATGTAACAAGTTGGTAATGAGATAAGGAAGGAAAATCTTAAGAAAGCGACCATTTTGATTTGTTGTTAGATTATGATCAACTTTTGTAAAACACAACTTGAAATCATAAAATTCTTTGTTTCAAGTGTTTACGATGGTTTAAACATTTCTTTTGAAATATATTGTTTGAACAAGGCCCCAGATAGTTTCAACTGGATGCAAAAGATGTGTAATTTCAGAACTTATCCGGGTTGGATTAAATAGTGATAAGGTGTTTTATAAATACCTGGTACATAACATATTTCAAAAATTGTAAGGGTAAAAAGTAATAGTGAAAAATAATGATAGGGTAGCCATAATCATTAAAAATGTTTCGTAATAAAATGCTTTCTTTTCAGATTATCAGTGTCGTGAAGAATATGTCAAATGTGCTGATGGTCGCCAATGCATATGGAAGCCTGCATTATGTAATGAGTACATTGCATGTAACGATGGGTCGGATGAAAGCAAGGCTACATGTAAAGGTAAAATAAAACAACTGACATCAGTTCAGCATGGGGCATTAGCGAGATAAATAAAAAATAAAGATTTGTTTTTGTACAATCACTGATGATAGTGAAATAGTAATAAATCACTTTCAGCAGCCAATTTAGTTAAATTTGGTTGAAAAAAGATAAGAAAAATCGATGATGAATTATTCGCTTGCAAGTGATTAATTTTACCCCATCGAATCCGTATTCATGTGAACTTCAATCTAACCCATTAGCTTGAGATAGGTTACGCATGTATTCAGCTCTTAAAAGAAAAGGAATAGAATGTTAACTTTGAAATAAGGATAAACCATTTGTTTGACTGATTCGATCTACAAAACAATCAATCTTATTCAGGAAAAAACAATGACAAACATACATTTAACTTACAATATGAAATCAAACGGACCTAGCAAAATCCAATTGCACGTGGTCGGTGTCTTTTTTGGTAATTTTGATATACGTTTTAGTAAGATATAAATTAAATATGAGAATTTCAGTCAAATCGGTGAACATGGTTTTGACAGCTTATGTCGATTTAACTTTTCTCTCTCAAAAGTTAACACATAATGTGACATATTCCATCATTATATCATTTGCGTTTCGATTCCTCTTGAGATATATAAATATGTGACAAAAGGTCTTTTAATCATGCATGAAACTTAGATGGCGTTTCCTAAAATTCGATTAATGTTTGTCTTAATAAAACTTAATGTTTTTGAAGAATTTAATCATTTTCAATGACACACTCTTTTGTATGATTCTCAGCTACTATTCTATTTATTTTTAAACAGTCTTTGCTTTTTTTAAAGTTTCATTTATCACACAAAATTTGCAAGAAAATATCACAATTAATTTATTTAACAGGGCGTCCGTGTCCAGGCATGAAGGTGCATTGTGCAGATCAGACTCAATGTATATATATTTGGGAACAATGTGATGGAAAAACAGTTCATTGTCGTGATGGATCTGATGACCAAGAGAATATTTGTAGAAGTAAGATACCGATCACATGTTGACGAGATTATTGTGTCGTAAATTCAACGACAGCATAAAACATGTCAAGTTGAAATTGTGAACGCCACGTTTAAACCAAAAATCAACCATTATCATCTTAAGTAAAACTGTATAAAACAAAATTAATAAATTCAATAATCTGTTAAGACTCAACGACGTTTATCTATAATATTATCGACTTCATAATCAACATTTGACGAAGGCTTACTTTATACTTTTAAAAGAGAGGCAGAAGATACCAGTGGGACATTCAAACTCATAAGTCGAAAATAATTTGACAACGCCATGGCTAAAAAAAAAAAAAACAAACAGACAAACAGACAAACAATAGTACACAAAACACAACATAGAAAACTAAAGACTAAGCAACACTAACCCCACCAAAACTGTTGGTGATCTCAGGTGCTCCAGAAGGGTAAGCAGATCCTGCTACAATTTAATCTTTATACAACATGTTGTTATTTTTCAACTTAGAACAATTAAAATGATACAAAACATTCTTCAAAGGCATAGCCGAATAGTCAATCATTTAAAAAATAGGATTTCGATAAGTGAATATTTTTGTGGTTAAAGTTTTATCAATATTGTAGTAATGAATAAACTACTAAAGAAGCATGAAATTGCGTCTAACGGTAGGAAATAATTATGAATTTGTTGATATTCTAGTTTTAACTAATCCCAATAACGAGGGAATATGAGACCAATATTTAGCTCCTTACAAATGAAGAAATAAATCTACAAAATGTTTTCAATTGTAATATGTTACCTAATAGCAAACATTAGCAAGATAATATTGACGATGAATGAATTCAATGAGCAATTAAAAAAATTCTAAATCAATTATAATTTTAATAAACAATTACAAAAGATTATTAAATAAAATCGTTCAAGATTTTTATCTATAAATAATATTAATATTTGAAAGTATAAATTGTTTTTAAATCTTACATGTAACTCTCATGAAATTATTATAGTATATAAATTAAAAGTATGAAAGTCAACAAAAAGATTACGCAATTCTAATTCAATAAAATTTCAACTTTTATATGATACTAGTCTGCCAGTTTATAATTTTCATTTTATCATAATTATTAAGAAAATATTAAATTTTTATAATTAAAGTTTTATAAATTATTTAAATATAAACTTATTAAAATAGATTAAAGCATTATGAGACTAGATTAATAATATAGAACAATAGAACATAATATCAGAAAACTATTTACTATGTAATTATAACATTTGACTACTATAAATTTTAATTTCTTAATATGAATGCAAATTTTTAAAATTATTTTTAAAATTATTTTGTTAATTATTTTCATAAAATTTCCAATAATTTTAATTTAAAAGTTGAATATGAAACTAGAAATTTATTAATATGCCTGAACAAAATGCTAATTTAAATCATAGTATAAATGCCGATTTAAATTCAGTAAATTTAGATTTATAATTGATAATTTGAAATTTCAAAAATTTATAAATATTTTTAATACTTGAAATGTTAAAATACAACTTTATATATATTTAGAATTACATAATTTTGATTTAGTATATTTTACAAGTATAAAATTAGTTAGAATCATATTTGAATTAAATTAAATAATACAGTGTAATTAATTAAACTGCTATAATTTGAATACAATTGAATAATTATAATTAGTCATAAAGTATTTATGTATCATATAATGAATATTTCAAGTAAAGTATAAGGTATAATCTTCATAATTAAACTTAAATGAGTTACATACATTTATAATAAATTAATATAAACTTTAAATATAACTATAATCAATTTAGTTCAATGAATAAAGATATAATGAATATAGAACTTATATAATTTAATGAATACTGTATAATAGATAATGCTATATGATATGATCATAATTTAAGCTGATATATATCAATATATGTTATGATATCAATGATACTTATTAGATATATTTGAAATTTAATATTAATTACAAAATTAAGAAAACAATACATTTTAAGGATTATAACATTATTAATAATTGCAAATCTTTATTGAAATAATTAAATTAAACTTTTAAATAAATTTAAGAATTGAAAAATTTAATTAATTTAATTACTTGAAGTGAAAATAATTGTAAAATTGAAATTTAAACATAGAACCTTTTGAAAATCATAATAAGATTTAATGCCAATAAAATAAGGCAAAGATAAATTACAAATATATCAAGTAGTGGATATAAAGATCAGTTTTGAATTCATGATCTCAACTTCGGCATTTGGAACTCTTGGTTTAATAGCTTCCTTGTGAGCAGCAACCCTCTATCAAGGAAATCATGATAGGAAATACAAGCCCGGGAATATCGTATTAATTGGGAGATATATACTCTGTATGCAGGCGCTGCTGGAATGTTGCTACATAGAAATGGAAAGTTCACAATTGGGAAGCTGAAATCATCTCTTTTGTCGTAAAGTTTTGTTTTCAATCGACCCTCATTGTCAATTTCTAGATGTAAGTCAAGATATGAGGCAGACTTAACTGTATCTGTTGTATCCTTTATCTCTAGTTCGATGGGATAGATGCGTTCAACATAGTCACCAAATTTTGAGTTATTCAGTGAGAAAACATCATCTATATAGCGGAAAGTAAAGTTAAAGGATATTGCTAACTTCTTATCTTTCTTCCTAAGAAGTTCCTGTATGAAGTCAGCCTCATAATAATAAAGGAACAAGTCGGCAAGAAGAGGGGCACAATTAGTTCCCATTGGAATGCCGAGAATCTGTTAAAAACACGTCCTCCAAACGTAACAAATATGTGGTCAATCAAGAAATCAAGCATCTTGATAATGTCAGTTTCAGTGATTGTCAATTTGAAACATTCGTCATTCCATTCTCAATTTTATTAAGATCAGTGCCTATTGATTCCGCAATCAAACAGATATATTAATATATCGAATGGCAATTTTCAGATGTTAATAGCGCATTAGTCTGTCGAATACCAATTCTTATTTACTAATTTCTTATTGCCCAAAACTGCAACATACCCCTTCTGAAATCTTATTTTCAATATTAAGATTTCAGCCAAAGCAACTCCAAAACTGCTGCGCTTTTTATGTCGTACCTTTTATCAGATAATGTTCAACAGATTACAATTCCTTTAAAGAATAACCTTTATAGTAATTAAACTTTCTTAATATCAATTTTCAATCATTTATCATAAGTATTTCCTTACTGAAGAAATGCTGTTGGAAAATTAATTATTTCTATAGTATAATTTTTGGATACTTGAATAATAAGACATACGATGTACCCTAAAATTTCAACTTCTTCAGTTTAACATTAGACACATCTCTAAATCAAAATCTTAAAACATTTTGAAATGCGCATTAAAGCATGGGAATAAATTAAATATGAATATATATATTTTAATGAACAAAAATATGTGTTATTCCGAAAAATATTGACATACCCAACATTTGATCATATCCTACAAATGTTCCAGTATGTCATAGTTTAATATTTGTAAACAAAACCTATTGAAAAGAATGTATGATGAATAAACAATTATTAAATTGTCCAATTTCCTGAACATTTTATTGTTCTTACCTATTATTCTTGTAATGGTTTGAGAAAATAATATTCAAAACACTCTGAGATTTATCATTTACAGACATTCTATAGTATAAACAAGATGTCATATGAAAGAAAAAAACATGAGCGGTGTTAGAAAACGGGTACACGCTGGAGCTTAATATAAAATTATTTGGAAAAAAAATTAAGATATGCACATTTTCTTCTTGCATGTCTCCTTTTTTACTGAGTAAACATGTAAAAAATACAAAAAAATGTTTTGAGTTTTATTATCGTTATAATCATTCTACCTGTGATGTGTGTTTGTGTATCTGTATGATCACTAGTGTTATGTTATATGTGCAGTATTGACAAATTATGTCATTAACAATCAATTATTACGAAAACAATATTGTTATAATATTTTAGAAACTTTTAAATTATAGAAATAAATAACTTTCATATGAAACTTTTATTCCTGGTTATCCTATATCTTTGATCCCTTTGATGTGATCAGTTATTCAGTGTTCAATATAGGTTTGAGATTTTTCAAATATTATGACCCTGAGAATCACTTATTGTCGAGAGGTAAATCTGGTATATACTGTAACAGTAGAATTGGTAATATTAATGTTTTTAGAAATGTATATCTCACCTAGGATTGCTTTTATTCGTTAGGCACTACTTTTCTGATATTTTCGTAAATCTAAACAATGATTTATAGTTTGATTGATCGATTGTTGGTTGGTTAACGTCAAGTAGCAAATATTTCATGCATGTTCAGGACGAGAACGACGAATACAGTAGTTAGGTCCTGTAATAGGGGACAAAGGTCAGGGATATTAGGATTGCTACTGAAAATGAAGGTACATTGGATAAGGACGGAATTTTGCCATGCAACATGCCACCTATGGTCACCAACGAGTTGCTACAAGGGGTATCAACGTGAATTGATTTTAACAATGAAATTTAGAAAATAATCATTTATTTTCTTATGATACCAATGAAAATAGTCATACCAGATAAACGTTGAACTACCTTTCAAGTTAATGTAACATATTGAATGTGTGCAAGATCAATTTTATCGAAATGATGCTAAAACAATTGACTACTTTCGACATCAGTTTGTGTTTAGTTCCAAATATTTATTTTGATTTCTTTTTTTTCAAAACACAAGCATTTTACACAATCTGCTCTTGATAATAAAAACATAAAATCCGTTCTTAGACACAAAAATGTATTCAAAAGGGAATATCATGTCCATCGGTGCCAATTTAACTGAAAAGTAATTAAATTACATTATGCTCCTGTTATCTACAAAATACTCCTTGATAATAATAGTTATACACAATGTGGATCAATCCATGACACAATATGACACAAAATCAGTACAGTTTTATATCAGGAGATAAAAGTAAAATCAACGAAAACGTGGCCTTGTGACTCCAACAAGAGGTCAATTTTAAAATGATCAATTGAAATATGATACAATCTCTTTAAAAATGAATAGTATGTCAAATGTTTTACCTTATTGTGTAAATAAAATAAAATCAGTTATTCAATATTTAATGATTTTAGCATGGATGCAATTTGGGTACGTCTCATACAGAATGATGGATCATGAAGAGGTCGGTTCACACCCGTTTTTTTTTTTTTTTTATGATTCAATATGGATTTAAAATTGCATTGATGGAACTTTATAATAAATAAAGATACATCTACCAAATAAACACAGAATACAAAACTTTTGTCTGGATCATAAATAAACGTTGTTGAAAAAGCCATCAAAACATGTGCAATGTGGGTACCCGCAAGTTAGCTGATTAAACAGCAAAAGATTCGCTCGTTGTTTGAGATTATACGTAGACCTAGATAAACTTACATCCAAGTTTACTCTGGTTTCTATGGGAAAAGTCACCTCATTTGTTTATTATTTTACATTATAATATACACATTGTTTATGATTTTGCTTCAAACAGTTATTTTGTCTATCTCTTACACTCCTTCGAGGTCATAGAAATGTGTAAGTATTGATAGCTCACAATCATCTGTTTTATAGAAACTATACAAGTATACATTGGATTCATTTTTTTTTTTTTTAAGATTTAACTTATATCGTGAAATGAATGTGTGCTCTTCCTTTGGATTTGTTCACATTTAAGAATATTTCAAAACAGGTGCAATGTCAATGTGTTTTGTTTGTTTTATCACGTTTTGTAAACAAAGACGATAAGCTAGGTATGATAATGACAGTTTTGTACTTATTTTAAAAGCAAACAATTTCAGTACTACAAAACTGACAACATATCTAACAATGATCATGAAATTGAGATATTGTGCATGTTTTGGTGCTGGGACCTGCAATTTAAAAATCTTTATGTCTTACTGCAAGTACACTATTATTTCATTATTTCAAAGTTTCTTTTTATATTATCAAAGCTATATCTCAGGGAAAAAATGTGTTCAATCACTTTATATGTAAGCCACAAAGTTTTAATGAAATATTTCATACAACGAAAGCCACATCCATTGTTTGTATATAATATTATCAGCGCATATCTAATTATTTTTCTTTTAACGTTTTGTAAATGTACATCTGCTGAGTGCAATCAATCGGTCTGTTCATCTGTATATCATCCAATCATATCAATACTTCAATATCAGGAAGAAAATGTATTTTACGCGGTTTCCTGTATCCTTATTATATGATAACATATCATTTCCATTCATAACTGTTTATGTTTTGATAATATGATAGGTAATAGTTTTCCAAAATCTACTTTCATTTTCAACTGACAATATTTAAATCGACTTTTAGTTTTAGGATTGATACAAAAGTATTCGTTTTATTCAAATAATTAAGTATAATGACATATTTGCAGGGCTAAGAATTATAGATTTGATCTTAAAAATCAAATTGCTTTATTTACGACAAGGAGGACATATGGAAGATACATATCAGATGAAATTGTTTGAAACACTTCTACAAAAATTATTTGAGGTTATGCTTGCCAAAACAAGTGTGAGTGATAACGACTTTAAAAATCTGCCCATATTGTTTTCCAATATATGTGAGATAAAACATAACACAAAAGGGATCAATGAGTCATATAGTTTTCTTAGATTGGTCTTTATGCTTATCTTTAGAATGAAATATCATAAGCTTAATAATCTGTTTTCTTTCTAAAAGTCAACATCGCCATCACTGTCATCATACCTCTCTCCGGAGAAATGTCCCTTGTCCGAATGCTTAGGAATTCTGTATTTTATTTCTCTATTTCGATTTTTTAGTTTTGAAGAACGATTTCTGAAACGTTTAACCATTCTTTTGAATTCGGGATAGTCTTCGTTGTCAAAGAGATAGGTTTCAAGTATTTCGGATTCTTCGTGTTTTATTTCTTTTGCATTTTTACGACAATTCAATAGTAAACTAAGTCGTTTGGATTTATACAATAAATATTGTCACTTTCGGGCATCAATCTCAAAGATAGGTTTTGATCTGTATCTGGGTACACATTATTGTATCCGATTAGTATTTGTTCATTGTAACGCGTAGCATATTCGGTTAGTATTTCAGAACAGTTGTGTCCAGGAGCAGTGCAAGGGATAAAGTTAGAAAACATTACTAATACAAATTTTTCATTTTCTCCAAATTCCTTAATAAATTGTTCTTTCATACCAGCTAAAAATTGTTCGTCGGCTCTTTGTCAATTTTACTTTTGTATGAACTGTCGCATATTTGTCTTCGTATTGTACCATCTGGGTCTAGAAGTCTCGCTTCTCCATGTATAGATGGGATGGGATGGTTCAATAAGAACACCAATCTATTAAACGAAACTGAAAATTGATCATACTTCCATAAATACTTTAAATTCCAATCAAGACTGTCCCAATCTTTCTCGGCTTGTCTTATCACTTTTGTTTTCCTAGTTGCAACTTCATTGTATGACACTATAACGGATATAAGAAACTGCCTTCTTGATTCCTTCAGAGTTTTATTTAGTTTCCTTAGAATATCCCAACCAAGGCCTCTAAGGAGATATGGAAAGTAAGCTATTGATTTAGCATCATAGTAACCATACGGAAGTTTCATTATTCCTTTACTGTATTTACCAGGATCCATAGTACAATACAGACATTTGAACTAACCTTAAAATTAAAGACCTTACCTCGTTAATAAATTTCAACAATAAAAGTTAAAACACGTAACAAAATCCAAACTCACTGTTTAAATAAATTTAACTTCCTTAATGAATTTTAACCAATACAAAAAAAAAATGTGTAGGCATTTCACCAAAATAAAATATTTAACATACTGCAGTTGTAATTTATTCATAAGCGATAACACATAATAAGGAAGTAATGTGTCAGATCTATTTTAGTATTGTTAGGTTGGTTCTATATATAGATTAATGATGATTTAGATGAATAGTTTCCTTGGCCGAGGAAATCCGATGAAAAGCTATACTTTCCTATTGGCGCTACGCATAGAAAGATGAGTATGAATATAATCACAAAATAACCCTATTCTGTAAATGTTCTTCCTTAAACAAGTTAAAACATTTTAATCAGATGAGTAGATCAACATTCATGTGAACTTCAATTTTTGTGTAATATGATTTGTTGAGCCGAAACATTTGCAATAGCGAATATAACGCTATATTTTATGATTATTGCATAAATGTAGAATATTTCACTTTGATTTTACATCAGAAGAACCGCTAATTCTTTGACATACCCTTAGGAATAGTAAAACGATACTCACATAATTTTAATTACTACAGACAATTTACTTTTCGTAGTTGTACCTAGTCTGAATTACTATTTATGAAACGAATACGAGATAATTATGGGCTTATTGACCCTATAAATCAGTTTGAAACAGGACAAACAACGATTTAATCAAAACTATTTCTAAATGTTGAGAATTTGTTTATATATATATAGGAATAATTATACGAAGTCATGATTTAACTTTTCTTTTTGTCATTGTGTCATTGGATGTTTATAATCTGCACATTAGTGTTTAAGGTAGTTCGGGGTTTAAATTTTCGCGCCTTCTGCGCAGAAAGTTGCGCATTCCTTTGTCGTAAACAAATATTTTTACGATAACCCGATCAATTAAAAAACATTCGTTAACAATTTTTTCTGCGGATAATTTACTTTGAACAATATTTTTGCAATCATTCAATGAAACGAATATGTTTAATTAATCTTTTAGATGACGAAATGAAGCATGTTTACTTCCGGTAAAAGTGAATGGTGAGAAGTCGAAAAATCTCAAGAAAAAGAGAAGATATCAAACAAGTGAACCGATTATTAAGATGACTGACTTGATTCTCAGGAATAATAGATATTGAGAATCATTATGGTGTATTATTAAGCGGGTTCACAAATTAACATCACTGAAACTGGACTTGAATGTGTCGGAGCACCCTTTGAAAAAATGGCCATGGAGGTAAGATGTTCATTTCGCAATGCAACAATCGCAATAAATAATAGTCTGCTTTAAAGAAATTATGCCATCCATCAGAAATCAGGATCTCCTGTAGTTGGTGATCGCAATACTGGTATACCAGTATTGTACACAATACTGGTATAAAAATTTGTGCCAGTATTGTAACTTTTTTTAAAACAACAATACTGGTACATTACTGATACATATACCAGTATTGTAGTTGTATTATCGACTATACTTTAAGGTGTATGCTATATCGACAAGTTGTTTTAAGTGTATTTTTCAGCAACTTTTCATTATGTTCATGATGTTTCAGATAGAATGATAGAAATTGTTCTTTTTGTAATCCTGTTAAGGAATTTTAAGTACAGAAAGTAGTAAGAATCAGAACTAATTATATTTTATTCATATAATATAGATGATATAATAATAAACTTATAACAATGATTGACATATAAATGGATACTGTTCAGAAATATGGGCCATGATGTTGTTGAATAATCAGAATATGTCATCTATAAGCTTGTGTTTTGAAAGTATATAATAAAAAAAGGAATTTTAACTAAAATTAGATATTATAGATCAAAGGGGATTAAATGAACTCAAAAAGATTAAAGAGGATAATTGAATTATGAAATTAATCAACAACTAGTTAAAAATAATCATGATACTCATAAACCCTAATTAAAATCAAACAGTTACAATAATAATATTATATGTCTCTGATTTTATTAAATCATTTCAAAAATTAATTACCTATATGTATTGTTTATTTAAAAACTACAATACTGGTACAATACTGGAATACAATACTAGTACAAAATTTGTATACCAGTATTGCGATCACCAACTACAGGAGATCCAGAAATCACAAGGGCGATTCTCACAATCAAAATATGTCAAAAAATATCAAAATTAATTCAAGATAGAGTTCAATTGAAGCAAAAACATAGTCATAGAAACAACACCCGAGTATATTTAGAAGCAGATTATTCCTATGCTAACCCTGTAACACTTACAGAGAACAATACAGCAAGCAAATTAACTGATGATAATTTAATATATTTACCCCTGATCTTGTCCCTTATGTCACTGTAGATTAGTCACTGAGCTTGACACCTTGGCAAACCAGCTGAAAAGTTGCAGGAATGTAATATTCCTTTACATTTACATGATGCAAAGGGAGTCCGTTGCTATGGTCTGACAGGCATAGTGTATATAATTTGTCAAAACTCTTCATGTCATACCCTCAACAGAGTTAAACTAGGCAAGGTCCACTTTGAGAGAGAGAAGAAAGGCGTTGGAATTTTGATGTCAACACTAAAGCAGCAACAGGTTTCTTTCATGTACAGTTTCTAACCTTCCCAACCCTACATATGTCACCTGACATTTTCATTAGTCCTCTGGAAAAATAGTAGTGCCTGTTGATTTTCTGTTATATTCATCTTATCATAAATCTGTTATATATATATTACATAGCATAACATGTTCTTGGTTATAACATTGAGAATGGAAATGGGGAATGTGTCAAAGAGACAACAACCCGACCAAAGAGCAGAAAACAGCCGAAGGCCACCAATGGGTCTTCAACACAGCGAGAAAATCCCGCACCCGGAGGCGTGCTTCAGCTGGCCCTTAACAAAAATGTGTACTAGTTCAGTGATAATGGACGTCATACTAAACTCCGAAATATATAAATGAACTAAAATTAAAAATCATACAAGACTAACAAAGGCCAGAGGCTCCTGACTTGGGACAGGCGCAAAATGCGGCGGGGTTAAACATGTTTTGTGAGATCTCAACCCTCCCCCTATACCTCTAGCCAATGTAGAAAAAACAAACACACAGCAATACGCACAGTAAAACTCAGTTTAAAAGAAGTCCGAGTCCGATGTCAGAATAGGTAACAAAAGAAACTAAACAAAATGACAATGATACATAAATTAACAAAGGACTACTAGCAGTTACTGACATGCCAGCTCCAGACCTCAATTAAACTGATTGAAAGATTATGTCTTCATCATATGAATATCAAGCACAATACCTCCCGTTAGGGTTTAGTATCATACCATCATAACATATATGAGAAGAACATAACCCTGTACATGTATAGACGAATAACATATAACATGTATAAATTGAATATACTTTATTCCAAATTAAAGAACCAACAAGGCGCTTTTAAAGGGGAACAGAATAAGAAAATAACAATTAAAGAAATACAAAAGAACAATACTGACGGAAAGAATCACTCGATTGATAGGAGAAAATGAAAAAAACAACATCATACGTGTACAAAATTATTTAATTATACCTGGGATTTAATATATTGAACGTTAGTATAATAATCCCAGATTATACATGTATGTAAATGTATATATCCACAACACCAAATTTACGCTCTCTACTTGATTTGATTACTTTTGAATTTACATGTACATGTACAAAATGTATGTCCATTTTTGTCTCGGTTATTCTTCAACTTTAAGGAATAAAATAGTATTACTATTTAGTTGAAAAAAAAAAAAAACAAGAGGAATGTTTACTAAATTTGAAATACCTTTACAAGTCTAACACAAAGCAAAATAAATATTTCTATATGCACGTACAGAAAAAAAATAGTAAGAATGAGACGGTGATCATTATTTCTTATTTTCACTGTCTGAAATTTCATTATTATTTTCATGATTATTGTTATATATGATTTTATACTAGGGATAAAGTTGTGCATATGTACCGCTGTCATATATATATTATTATGCTATTAGCCTAAGTTGATTAGAATAATAAGATGATATTTATTTGGCACATTCTTCTGCTTCAAAAAATTTAACTTGATAAAATTATAAAATTGTAAATTAAAAGAAACTGTTCCATTTGTTTTGCATACGGTATTTAGTTACCATTTCGAATTGACACATTAGTTTTATATTTCACACAAAATCCTTTTATTTTTATCCAGACATTTCAATGGAAAATAGGTTTATAAATTATAGCATCAAACACATTTATAACACAATCTGTCTACTGGTATATATATATATATATATATTACATTAAAAACAAATCTGATAGCCTCAATTACAGAATTTGTAATGATGCCGAAAGGCCTTGTGAAAACACTGCATTATACATGTTGAAAATACACATTGAACAATTTTTTAAGAATAACTTTAATATATTCACATTTCATTTTAATTAAATATCTTTTAATAAACAACACAGGAATGATACATGCTGGTATTGGCGAGACTCAACTCAACAATTTCTTGTCATCACTTAATGTGCACTGCATAAATGCAAAGACCTTGAAACTTAGAGAAGATGCAGCAGGCAGTGAACTTGAGACTCAGGCCAACATGTCACAACAAAGACACTTGCAAAAGGAAATATTGAATTCCACAACAGGTTTGATAACAATTATGGTTATTTTGTATTTATATACATTTTCTTATACTTTACTTAATAAGTCTGATTGAGTACTTGATAATCTTGATATATAGTCTGAATATGGTCTCGACAAATGATCAACCAGTCTGGACTCAGTCTCCACCTATCTCAACCAAAAAAGGAAGAATTTTCAGTTTGGACTAAATTCAGATAGTCACCTTTAATTATCTTTATAAATTTTCCAAATCAACTTGGATTTTCATAAAACTATACAGCTATCTCAATTATATATTGCTCTTACAAAATGCCAGGTAATGTGGTTATTTGGTTAATTGCCATAAAATTAAAGGATTTAATTAATAGGTATAATAAAAGTCACAATTTTCAGTTTTGTCTAAATTCAGAAAGATACCTATAAATTAGATTTTTAAATTTGACAGCAATAAACAAAACTACCAAATAACCTGGTATTTTGCAAGATCAATATTTAATTGATGCTATAGATGTTGATGAAAATTAAAATTAATTTGAAAAGTTATAAAAATATTTAAAGGTGACTATCTGAATTTAGTCCAAACTGAAAATTCTAGATTTTTAACCTATTAATTAAATCCTTAAATTTTACAGCATTACACTAAACTACCAAACAACCTTGCATTCTGTAAGATCATTATATAATTCAGATAGTTGTATAGCTTAATGAAAATCCAAGTTGATTTGGAAAAGTTTTATAAAAATTTAAAGGTGACTATCTGAATTTAGTCCAAACTGAAAATTCTCGCTTTTTACCTATTAATTAAATCCTTAAATTTGACAGCAATACACCAAACTACCAAACAATATGGCATTCTGTAAGATCAATATATAATTGAGATAGCTGCAAAGTTTATGAAAGTCCAAGTTGATTTAAAAAGTTATAGAAATAATTAAAGGTCACTATCTTAGTTTAACCAGAACTGAAAATTCTAGTTTTTCTACCTATTAATTAAATCCTTTACTTTGACAGCAATGAACCAACTACCAAATAACCTGGAATTTTGTAAGATTAATATAAAATTCATTATTGAGTTAGATGGGCTGATTCAGACCAGTCTAGACTAAATTTGAAGGTCAAGACTGTGTAGACACAGGTCGAGACAGAGTCAAGACTGGACGAGCATTTGTTCAGACCATATTCAGACTATACCAAGATTATCAAGTAATCAATCACACTTATTAAGGAAAGTCAAGACCAAAGTAGAGTACAGTTAAGTACTGTCGAGATTATGTCGATTCTTGTCAAGTAAAATCTGTAAAGTTCACCTTTTCTTACAGGCTGAGCACAAAATATGGTCTTTTCAGATTCTGAGAAGTTTGTAGTGTTAAAATTAAAAAAACATCTATTGTTTCACACCTTTGGAATTCATTATTTCTAATGGTCTTCAATATTTTGAATTTGTGTTCCTTTGTCTGTACATGTATGTCAATACTTTTAAGAGGACTTATCAAATTGCTTTAACCTAATGGCATGAAATTTAAACACAAAAGAAGTGGTCTATCATTACTGCTTATTTCTATATATATATATATATATATATATATATATATACAACTCGTCTAAACATCAGCCCAACAATGTTAGATCTGTAAATTTGCTTTCGCAAATTTTTGTTCTTCCTCGCCGGGATTCGAACTCATACTACTGAGATATCGTGACACCAAATCGCCTGCACTGTATCCGACACGCTAGACCACACGACCACCTAGGCTTCATATATTTATGTGCATTGTTTCCCATTAAATTAGAAGATCAAACAGACAGTAGAAGTGGAATATGCATAACTACTGATACGTGCTGGCAGAAAAAGGATCTGGACGATCTTACAACAGCTTATCAGGTAAAATGACAGTGCTTATTTCATGGCCATTCAGTGTGATCACCTGGTGGGGTGGATCTATAGAGATGCTTTTGCTTATTAAATCTTAGTTGCTTTCATTTTGGAATATACCCCATATCCATTTTAGCTCACCAGACTAAAAACAATACTTCTAATACTTTGTATTCTTTGATATGTCCTATCTTACCACATATTTAGATTTTTGAATTTGGTCCCAATTTTCAAATAGATAAGTCCACATAAAGTATCCAAAGGTGTCCAAAATTAAAAAATCTTTTCAATTCTTCAAAAATTGAATTATTGGGGTTCTTTGATATATTGAATACAACCATGTATTTAGATTTTGAATTTGGTATCAATTTTCAAATAAATAAGTCCACATTAAGGTCCAAAGGGTCCAAATTAATTTTTTCAATTCTTCAAAAGTTGAATTCTTGGGGTTCTTTGATATGGTGAATCTAATCTTGTATTTAGATTTTGATTTGTTTGGCCCTGTTTTCAAATTGGTCCAAATTGGGGTCCAAAATTAAACTTTGTTTTATTTCAACAACAATTTAGTATATGGAGTTCTTTGATATGCTCAATATAACCCTGTTCTTTTCAAATCTGGGCTTGAACATTGTGATTTAGATATAAACCTTCAATATGTTGCACACTGATTGGTAAAACCACACGCAAAGTTGTAAACCATAAGGTCCGCATATCAAGCTGTAGAATTTGTGAAAGGGCAAAGGGCAGAGGTGTCTTACCACGACAACATAAGTGTAGAAAGAATTGGTGGTTCGGCAAAGGTATTTACCATATGAAAGCAATGATAATGGTAAAAACTTTGCAGTTTGCATGTGAAAACACACAACAGTTCAATATTTACTGTGAAAATAAGTTGTAATTTTAAATTGGCATATTCAATGTTTAATTGATAAAAGTGAATGTAAGGACCAATAATTCTTATATGATTTGCATATTAGAGAATACGTTGATATGATTGGTTGAGAGGACTTCCGGTAGTTGTTCTTGACGTTGTTTATTTTTCGGTAGACGAAGTTGACCGAACTTCTTTTGTAACCAATGTAAACAAGATGGCGGCTTAAATAACACAATCCGTTTCGAGGTTAAAAAAATATTTTCACTTCGCGTTAATCGTTAAATTAAATAATAAACACAAAACATACATTTGAATGATAATACGAGTTTTTGTATCTTATTTTTTATCAGATAGCAAATTTCATGGAGTACATATTTTTGTGTTGCGTTAACCAACAAATACATTCATGTGCCAGGCCAATTCAATGACACAAACATGCAATTTACGTGTGAAAGAGGTTACGAGTGTAGAAAAATAAATTTGGACTTTTATTTGTTTGTGAGTGAATTGGTCGAGTTTATACACCAATAAATTTCTTTAAAAAGGCTTTTAATCCTATATTAATTCTTTCGTGTTTCCAAAACATTTCAATTTCAAACAATTGACAGATTATTATAATTGTTAGATACAACTGCTTTCATTTTGAGGAATTTTCACAGTGTCAATGCAAAGTTTAAGGCTTTTGATAATCTAATATGGGGTTGTGGTATCATCTAACTGTCTCCCGAGTACACATTATTTTTAAAATTATTTCAGGGTATGGAACCAGATATGGTAGTCGAAATGTTAAAAGAATTAGACGAAAAGGAGTGGATATATTAGAAGTCGTAGGAGATGACGATTCCGCAGGTTTTGACCGAGCCAAGCGATTAATGCCCAATTAAAAAATGGAAAAATACGTGATAGAAATCATATTAAACATAACATTATTTCAAAGATATATGAACTTAAGCCAAAACACAAAGAGTTAACTGGGATGGTTTGTGAAGCAATTGTTAAAAACTTTACATACGTTGTCAACCAGAATGTAGGTAATCCCAGTGGTATCGAGGACGGCCTACATGCATCAATAAAACACATATTTGGCGAACATGATAGCTGCAATGAAACTTGGTGTGGATACCTTAAAGACAAGGATTCCTATATCCATGCTAATCTTCCTCGTGGAAAAAACCTATGTTCGTCTGAACTCAGATCAGATCATGAGAAACTGTTTATTCAAAAATGGTACCACAGTCTAAAAAGCTATCAAACTTGGGTTCATCACAGGCAAATGAAAGCTTTAACAACTTAATTGCTCTCAAAGCTCCCAAAACCAAACATTTCTCCACATCAGCATTTTTAAATTACAGAGTCAGCTCAGCCGTCCTCCAGAAGAATGAGGGTTATAATTATATTGCTGAGGTATTATTTGATAAACATCCTATACTTAATTGCAATTAAGACAAATGAAAAGAAATTAGCAACTAACATTAATGTTTAAATTATCACAATGAATGTGTAATAAATGCAATCTTACTTCATATATATACTTCTTTATTAAAAATAATAAACTATAAAAATATAAAAATAAGAAAATACGGTATGATTGCAAATGAGACATCTATCAACCAGAGACAAAAAGACATATATCTAAGCAACTATGTTACTTTTACAGCCTTCAACAATGAGCAAAAACCCATACATTATGCTATCAACTATAAATGACCCTGTGTAAATATTCTGATTAGTCTACATGGTCAAGATTAATCTCAATTTTGTCCATTTTGCAACTTTTCAAATTCTTTTCAATGATTTGATTATTGCTACACAAAATGGAATATTCATACTACAAAATGCCTTCAACTTTTATTACACAAACATACAAAATATGATTTTTCTTAAAGAATTATTATAAAGATGATAAAGACTTGCATGATTTTAAATGAATTGATTTTCAGTTAAACACGTCTGTCACCTGGAAATGAGACCCTTAGTAGGGGTAATAAATTAAACAAGAAGAGAGAGGGCAACAAAAACAGATTCAAAGCAAACAGGGAAAAAAACAATTATATGGACCTGTTCAGATTATATTGACCGAGGACGAAGTTGACTGAGTGAAAGTCCTTAATTTTACATTACATATGTAAATAATGTATTAAGAAAATGGCGTTTAATGTTCATTCTGTGTATTTTTAAATTGTATTTTGCAAGAATTTTAACATGTTATTGAAAATATCAATATTCTTTGAACAACTTCATAGATTTTTGTGTTAACCTTCTTGTATTCTCAGCGTCTGCATTTAACATAAAATTCTTTATATCTCCTTCCAATAAACTTGCAAATTTCTTTTTTCTGCTGCGGCGCTTCCTCCATGGTTGTTATGTTTGACGTCATGACGTAATAAATCTAAATTTAGCAAGATTTTTTATATTGACCGTCAATATACATATAAATAGAAACATAGCGTCAATATACTTAAAAATAGAAACACGGCTTTGGATACATAAAAACCTTTGAATCACGTGATCATTATATCCAATGAAAATAGGAGAATGCTACACCATATGTAATATTCATGTATATATTTTATGTCCCAAATTCAAAAAGTTTTCAAATTAAAAAGTGACTTTGCAATTAATCACCAATTGTGAAAATGCTTGAGATTTCAGCCAGACATTAAAGTTAACATGAAGATGTAATCATGAAATTTCCCAGACTTCTCAAGTATTGTAATTTTGGGACAATTTAGTCACAAAATATTAATGAATTTTAGTAGATTTTGATATTTTATAAAATTGAAATTATTTTCTATCAAAACTTGGTATATATTATTTTAAATAGGGTTAGAAGATGTTGCAACAAAAGACATAGAAGAAATACCTGCAATTTCTGAAGCTGAAACCTTTACAAACATAGATGATGTACCAATAGTATGTTTTGATTTAGAGACAACTGGTTTAAGTAAGTTATACATAATTAAACTTCAGAAATGAGTTACCTCTTTTATAAAAAAAATGTAAGTGGATAACTTTGAAATTGAAAGAACTGCATTTTTCATGACATCAAAGATATAACAATTAATATCTACAGAAACACATTATCAATGTCACAAATAAGATTTTATATATACTGTTTAAAGCCAAATTTTAAAGTCAATGCATTTTGACTACGTAATGAATAAAGTAAATTAAGAGGATCATGAATGACTCACCTGGTATTTTAGCTTGCTTTTGATGATTTTTCAAATGTTCTTTTTCTTTTAGTTGAAATCAAACCAAAAACTGAAAATTGCTAAAACAATACATTTAAGGGCAATAACTCTTTCAAATTTTTTAGAAATTTACACTTTACATCTACCTCCTTTTGTAGGTGAGATAAAATACAAAGATGATAATTTTAGAAAAATTTACAGACCAGTGGAACAAAACCATTTTTTAGTTTTTTTTCAATGAAGAGAGATATAAAATAAGGAGATGTTGTATAATTGCCAATAAAACTATCAACCAGAGATCAAAAGAGGGGATAAAAGACTTAGTCCTGTTGATTATTTTTGACAATTGCATTTTCAAAATACCTTTTACAGTTTAGATGCACAGTAATAAACAAAATGTTTAACTTCAGGTAGATATTCTGATATTACCCAGATAGCTGCATGCACCAAAGACAGTTCTTTCAGTCGATATATATTTCCAGACCAACAAATTTCAAGAGAAGCATCAGAAATAACAAAATCACTATTGGAGGACAAAACATGTATTATAATGGTAATGCTGTTGTTTATAAGCATAAACATGAAGGAATGGCTGATTTTAACTTATTTGTCAAGTTTCACAGTTAACCTGTATTTGTAGGGTATAATATAAAAAGATTTGACAGCCATGTTTTATTTCATATTTTAAAAGCTATGAATATGTACAGTGAACTATGTGCAAGTACTGTTGCATTTTAGACTCTTTGAATTTATTTAGACTTGTTTCACCTGGCTTGTCCTCTTATAGCCAGTCTTTTCTTGTTGACAAACTATTAGTTCAACAGTACGAATCTCATAATGCTGTGTATGACACAAAATTACTTTTAATTTAGTCACTGAGGAAGGTAATGTTTCTAAATTTATTAGTGAACTTGCTTTTCACCTAGCTACCCTCAGTTATACCAGATGCAATTGACCAAACTTTTGAAAAGCTAGTTCAATCAAAATGTCTGTCAAAAGCTATGGCACTGAAGACTTGACTTGGTACAGGACATTTTAAGAAAAAATGATGGGTTGAACCTGGGTTTATGGCTAGCCAAACCTCCCGCTTATATGGCAATGTTAAAAATACCACTAAAAGGACAACACTAAGTGACAGGAATACAGTACAAACAAACGTAAGAACCCTCAGCACAGAGAAATACATATTAAATGAATTTAAAACCAATTATTCAGAGAACAATTGAAGGTCTTTCGACCCGATACGATATATTTTAATGTGAAAATAATAAAATTCGGTTAGAAATGTAATTTTCAGTGCCAAATGATAGCTTATTGTACGCTGAATTTAAAATGTATGGTTTCTATACATTTTGTTTGGAATAAGGTAGATAATTTGTTACTTCCGGTTTAAAAATATCACTTTTGGTCTCATTTGATAGTTTACTTGACAGTGATTCAAAAATATATGGTTCTATGTACTTTTACATTAAATAAGTACCAAAATAGCTACTTCCGGTTTACAAAGATCATTTCCAGTTGATTTTTCAAGGTCATATGGCTTGCAACTTAATGCACAAAGTCCTATAGCTTTATCATGCATACATCAAAAGTTAAAGCAAAGGTCAAAATCTAAAACGTCAAATCAAACTTTGACCTTGACCCCAATTTCAAGGCCATGAAACAAGGGCCTCAAATCAAAAGACTCTAGGCCTCTACTATATATTGTTAATGAGTTATATTACCATAGAGTAAATATTAGATATAAGAGGGCGAAAACTCCCATTAAATGTCTACGTACCTTTTCAACTTAAATTTACGTGTTACGACATGTCGCAACTAACAATTCTGTAAAATTTGTTTTATCGATATCTTATACAAATTCTGAAAATAAGTGATAACAAGCCTAAATCAAAATTTAGAATATGACCTTGACTTTTGACCTTTGACTTTTTTTTTTTTTTTTGACCAAGGACCTCAATTTAAAAGACCCTAGGTCTCTATCATTTATGGTTTATCAGTTAGACATGCATATCACTTATATCAAATGCATAAGGGGAATAACTCTCATATGGAGTCTCCGGATAGCTTCGGTCAAAATTAATCAAAACATCCTGAGGATATAACAAGCAATTTGGTAAAATAAATTTGTCGGTTTAAATACCAAATATCGAAGCGACATATTGCGAAACAACCAAACAGCGAAGTAAAAAAAAATAGGCGGAAGAAAAGAAAATAATAATAATGATAATTAAAACCATTTGTTCAGAGAACAATTGAAGGTCTTTCCACCCGAAACGATATATTATGATATGAAAATATTAAAATTCGAATTTTGAACCCGGACATTGGCCTTGAATTGAACAAATTCCTACTATAGGACCGACTCCCGTAATCCTGGGACCGATAGTCTAAGACTTGCGGTTTATGATTTTTCAGGGACATACAATCATGTCAAAAGTTACAAATATCATGTCCAGTGTTTAATGATAGATTATTGTATGCCGATTCCGAAAATATATGGTTATAATAAATGATAACGCAAACTATATTTTTAAACCGAAATTAATAAATTATCCTTATTTTAAACTAAGGTATAATAACTTACTTGACAGCGATTCCAAAATAAATATAATCGTACGGTTTCTAATAAGTTGCAGTAAAAACAAAGCTCAAAATTTATAACATGTCAACCTTTGACGTTGTTCAATTGTTTATATATGAAGCATGGACCTCATATTTAAAGATTACAGGTATCTATAACATTTATATCTAAATACTTTTTATCGGTAGAAAAGCTTGAACAGAGATTTCAAAATTTTGAACTCGGACATTGACCTTGGAATTGAACAAATTCCTACTATAGGACCGACTCCGTAATCCTGGGACTGATAGTCTAAGACTTGTGGTTTATGATTTTCAGGGACATACAATAATGTCAAAAGTTACAAGTGAAATTACTCTTGGTAGACCGTTGACGTATAGCTTTTGTCGAAATTGATTGAAATATTCTGATGTGCCGAACAGTTTAAAAATTAATGTACTAGTATTTAGACGGTTTCTGAGGAGTATATAAACCATACTTTGAAAACAAAATCCAATATGAAGAAACAATATTATAGGTTGTACATGTTCAATAGTATAAACTTTGTTAGACTGTTCACTTTATTAGGTTTCTAAACCCTTCCGTGAAAAATTATGCCTCCTAAAGTCATACCCTTCGTCCCCGTCGTAGGAGGCGGATATCAGCACTAAAACATGATTTAGTGCTGATAACAAACAGGGCCCTGGCAACAAGCACCATAAATGATCACTGTACTAGTGATTAAGTTGTTTGATCTTTCTGAATATGCCAATGGATGTTAAGAAAACAACAATCAACGTGTTTAAAACTGACACAAATAAAATATATTCGTTTAGTTTATTTCTTATATTATTGTTAATGCAATTATGCTGTATTTTATTCTTACCTTTACAAAAGGACTTAATTTTTACAATTCAAAATTTGTTCACTAGAAATTATAGTTTGAAACAGCATTCCATTTTTAGACGGACACTTGCCAATGAATTTTATATTGAATAAGGTATTTCAAGTCATTTTTTTTTCAGAACGAAAATCAACATTTCCAAGAGAATATCCTAAATGAGAAGACAGATTTGAAACTCAATTGTTTTAGCTCTTGTGCATTGTTTTATATATAAAGTAGCAAATGCCATGAGGTGAAATAGTTGATAATAATTAATCAGCAAAAAATAAAGACATCACAGATATGACATTGGTGTTTGTTTCAAAGGTCAGTGTAAGATGGACTTTTAGAGGTAGGTTGGTGACATTTGGCTTGCAGGTGTATTAAAATTGTTACATCTCATGTCCTTTGAGATTATTATGACCTGCTCCCATAGTCATAGATTTTCGACTTTGAATGTTTTACATAATTTACATGTTAAAGTTTGTAAATAGGTTAGTTTTAGATGAACCACCAATGATAAGTTAATGATACTTGATATGCAGTTGTAGTAGAATATACTCACTGTCAGGTTTTCACTGATTCCAAAAATATATGGTTTCTATGCTTTTCCCTATGAAGTAAGGAGATAATTGGAATACTTCTGGTCAACAAAATGATATTTCTGATTTCAACTTCTCACTAATTATAACAATATTTGGTGTCTTTGTACTTTTACATTAATTAAAGACTTAAAGTATAAAGTTATAGCAAAGGTCCGAAAGCAAGACACATTTTGCCAACATCTTTACAGAGGAATAAAGATAAAAAGGAAAATACAGTACAGGGAGATACTGATATAAAAATAAATCTTCGTTTATGGTGAGTAAATAATGAAACCGTAATCATTGTGCAATATGCCAAACAATCCTTTCAATATGTCTTGAAACACCTGATGTGTAAGACCCTCATGGATAGTTGAAGTCGTTTAAAAACCTTGTCATCTCGGAAGGCAGAAGATTATTTTCTATTTAGAACATCAATTTGACCTTTGACCTTGACCTTATTCAAGGTCAGGTAATTCATATCAAATTAAAAGACGCCATGTTATTCACATTTATGGTTGAGGATTTATACTGATTTCAAATATATAAGGGGAAAATTCTATACTAAAAGGGTTACCAAAACACTATGATTTAAATGCATTAAAGTTGTGCCATATCGTACACAATTATTTGGTAAATGCCTCTTATTATTAACTGTTACAGTTTCTTAAAATAAAGATAGCAAGCAAAGGTCGTAATTAAAACATGAATTTGACCTTTGACCTTGACCTCAATTTCCCCTATTGGACCAAGGACTTCATATTAAAAGACCTTAGGTCTCTATCATTCATAGTGTATTAGTTCAACAAATCACTATGTTAAATTTGAAAAGAGAAATAACTGCCAAAAGATGTCATTGGATCCCTTTGGTTAAAATGACCAATGCATCCTAAAGATCAAATGAACAATTTGGAACAAAACTTTTGTCAATATCTTTTACAGGTTACAAAGAAAAAAACAAGGAAGGGAGAATAGCAATAAGTCTTTGGTTACATAGTGTCAATTGTGAAACAGTTATAGATGTACGATATCATTCAATTAGTATTAAAATTAATAATGTCATCTTTGGTTTACCTTTTAAAAGCTCAAATGTCTACCAACCAAATGCAAAATAACTTATCAATTTATAATGAACCAGTACAAATTATTAGGAAAGGTCAAATCTAGAACATTAGATTATTGACTTTTCATCTCAATTTCAAGGTCATAAGTCAGTGATCTAAAATCGAAAGATCGCAGGTCATTGAATCACTTGTATGGTTGAGGCGGAATACTGATTTCAAATACATAAGGGAAGAAAACTCCAATAAAAGGGGGATGGAAACACTTCGACTTAAAAGGGTTGAAGATGCACCATGTCGTAAACAATTATTTGGCCAATGCATTGTATCATTCACTATTACGGTTTGTTTTGAATAAAGATAACAAGTAAAATTCAATTAAGAGCATGACCTTGACCTTTGAATTTGACCTTAATTTCATCCTAATGGACAAAGGACTTCACATCAAAAGACTTTAGGCCTCTATGACTTATGGTGTATGAATTTATTCAACATATCACTTATGTTAAATTTTCAAAGGAAGTAACTCCCATAAGATGTTGTCAGATTACTTTGGGTGAACTTAATCAAAACATTCTTAAGAGTAGACAAACAATTTGGCGAAAAAATTTATTGATATTTTTACAGTTTCAGAGAAATAAAGATAAACAGAAAAAGAGGACACAGGAGATAACTCCTATAAGAATAATTCTTCAGTTACACAGGGTAAATGGAAAAAATTAACATTACTGTACGACATCATTGGCCAAAAATCCCTTCGATATGTCGTGAAACAAAAAAAACATTTTAGACGGCAGAAGAAAAACAAAATTTCAGAAAACAATTGAAGGTCGTTACACCTAAAGAAAGAAATTTTAAAAACGGTGTTAGAAGATGTCACCTCTGGTTCATATAATTTGCTACTTCAAACTGATTTTGAAAAATAAGATTTATTTGATGAGTTTGAAAAAGACTACTTCGGTTATTATAATGTCACTTGCAGTTAACATTTTAAAGGTCAAATGTCTACCGACGAAATGCAAAAGACCTTATGGTTTTATAATGAACCAGTATAAATTTTAGAAAAGGTCAAAATGTAGAACGTCAAATTGACATTTGACCTTGACATCAATTCAAGGTCATGAGTCAGTGATCTCAAACCGAAAGATCCCAGGTCATTCACTTGTGTTGTTGAAGAGTAATACTGATTTGAAATACATAAGGGTAGAAAACTTCTATAAAGGATGACCGAAACACTTTGACTTAAATGTGTTGAAGTTGCTCCATATCGTAAACAACTATTTGGCAAACGCATTGTATCCTTAACTGTTGCCGTTTCTTTTGAATAAAGATAACAAGCAAAGTTCAAAATTTAGAACATGACCTTGACCTTTGACTTTGACCTAAATTTCAAGGTCATAGGTCAGTGATTTCAAATCGAAAGTTCCCAGTTCATTCACTTGTATGGAGTAATACTGATTTAAAATAATAAGGGAGAAAACTCCTATAAAGGGTGACAGAAACACTTGAATTAGTTGGTTGAAGTTGCGCTATGTCGGAAACAATTATTTGGCATTTGCATCATACCATTAACTGTAATGGTTTGTTTGGAATAAAGATAACAAGCTAAGTTCAAAATTTAAAACATGACCTTGACCTTTGACCTTGACCTCAAATTCAAGGTCACAGATCAGTGATCTCAAATCAAAAGATCCTAGGTCATTCACTTGTATGGTTGAGGAGAAATACTGATTTCAAATACATAAGGGAGAAAACTCCTATAAAGGGTGACCAAAACACTTCGACTGAAATGGGTTGAAGTTGCGCCCTACCGTAAACATTACTTGGCAGACACATCATATCATTAATTGTTACGGTTTCTTTTAAATAAAGATAACAAGCACCTTGACCTCAATTTCCTCCAAATGGAACAAGGACTTCATATAAAAAGACCTTCGGCCTCTATGACTTATGATGTATGAATTTATTCAACATATCACTTATTTTAAATCTTCAAAGGATTTAACTCCCATAAGATGTCATCGGATCACTTCGGTTAAACTTAATCAAAATATTCCTAAGAGTAGATGAACAATTTGGTGAAGAACTTTTGTTGATATCTTTTCCGGTTTCAGAGAAATAAAGATAACAAGAAAAAGGGATGCGGGGAGATAACTCCTATAAGAATAAGTGTTCGGTTACACAGGGTGAGTTTGAAATCCCCATTACTGTACGACATCATTGGCCACAAATTCATTGTCGTTCTAACTTCCGTTACCAAAATTCTATTTTGATGGTCAATATCACCTCTACTTTTAAGTTTTATGTTTTAAGCAGAAAACACAAAATGATAAGTATACAGAAGTTTATTATTTAAATACTTTAACTATCAAATATAAATTCTAGGTTCTATTATTTGGCCAACACTTGTGTTCCCATTATGTGGTTTCTTCCTAAATAGTTTATTCGAAAACAATTATTTGACCTTTCATTTTGTTAGCACTTTCAAAATGTTAATTGAGCATTGAATTTCATTTTCAAAGCCTCAGTTTAAATGCATAAATGTATAATTGTTAATGTTTAAGCTGGTTGTGAATCCTCGACTTTAAAATCGGAAATAGTAATAGGTGAGTTATAAGAAGTTTTATGTTTCATAAAAGATTAAATCGGAATACAGGAAAGTAACCCGAAGCGGTAAAGCATACCTAGTCAGATGTATACCCTTTTGCAGGATTACATTTTAATGATACATTTTAAAATTACTTTATTGAAGCAGAAACATATATTAGGTGAAACACGTAAAAAACAACTTGGGCAATGTTCGGTCTATTCGTTATTGTTGTTCACTTATTCTGTTTACAGTGAATTAAACTGTCCTGTTAACTGATTTGAAAGTATTTGTCGAGAATTTTAGGAGACTAAACTTTTCGCGAAGATTCAGCACATTTGTATTAATAAAATTGCGTTTAGCACAGCAATAATTGCCATTGTAATATAAAGATCATTTTTCATTTCCGTCTTTGAGACACCACGGCTTGATTGAACCGAAAACAAAGTAGGAAATACTACACATGTACATTTGTTTATTATGGCCCAATAGGTTGCAAGATCTGATATTGACCTTGATTGGCACATTTAAAACAAAATATCATCTAGATCTGTATGTCATTAAAATTAAGAGTTGTTGTTCATAGAACTTATCAGTGAAAGCACCTCTTTACATTTATTGTTATTGTATTTAGTAATATAAATATTTTCACATTTATTTTCAATCTATAAAAGACAACTGATATATTGAAACTATCCAAAAGATCCATGGTATTAATATTTATGATTTTATTACTTCAAGCGTATGTTAACAATTGTAGCATATTTTTTTTCCATTTGTTTTAAAGTAACAAAATATTTTGTACACTTATCAATTTGAAGATATCAGAGTACAATTTCGTCCGAAAGCCGACAGGCATTTTGGCTTCACTCAAAAATCAATATGTTTGAGAAGTCAGATTCATTTACGAAATTGACGAAGTAATGGAAACCAATATTTCCCAAATTGCAGATTCCGTCTACTGCTAGGGCTTTGAAAATAATAATGTTTACAAGATGGTTATGTTTAAAAATGACAATAAAATCTTCTTATTTTTATCTTAAAATTAAATCCTTAATATATGTAGATTAACTAATATAATGAATACACGATTCCGTGGAAAAATTCCGACTTGCAGTTCCTAAAATTCAAATAACTATCAATATATTCTTAAAATCATAATGTTTAATAAGGATAACAATACATTCTTCCTATGAGACAAAAAGAAATCTATAAATTAGATTTGTATGTATTGCTCTGTTTTCTTCTAGCACTTGGAGCTTCAATCGGAGTCGTGTTTGTGTTTGTTTGTTTTGTGATTGGACTTATTTGCTGCAAGTACGGAGACAAGAGTCAGAAGTGAGTATATATTTTATTGCAGAATGATTAGAATACAAAAAAAAAAAAGTAAATAGTTTATTCAATTGCATCTGCAAAAACACAAATACATGACTATGCTAATTTACATTTGTTTTATTAGAAGAAGATTTAGACAAACGCAGTGTAGTTTAACTGGTTGAAGAGTTTAAATACCGTTGCACACATTCAAATTTGATAATAAAAAAGAATGTTTAATTTTGTAAAAGTAATGCAAGTTGTTTCTAAAATGATATATGTGCAACCTGTGATCACCTTTTCCGTCTTAATTTTTTTATAATTGATTGTTAATAATATCAGACTCAAATTGTTGCTCTTAAATAGTCTGGCAGAGTTCCAAATGGACTGTAGTATCATACAAATATTGATGACAGTGGCAATTTAATTTGTTAACAGTATAATAGATAGATCTGTAGTGTAGTACACCCAATACATGAACGTTTTAATGTATGCAGAAATCACACTGTCTATCTGTTTGTCACACATTCCTTACAATCAAGAAACAATAACTCCTGTAATTTTGACGTAACATTTGGAGCTGACACAGTTTAGTTTCTCGATTGTTTCTTTTCTAACTGATTATGGATTTCCTTGACAATGATTAATAATTAGGAGACGCTGACTATAGATCTGTTGAAGCAATCGGTGTCGCTTTTTATTTAGTTCATATTTCCCTCAGTTTTAAATTTTACCTTGATTTCTCCACTGAATCGATTTGTGACATGTGAACATCAGTAAATAACGTAAGCCTGAATTAACATAGGTATTGAATAAGTAAATAAAGGATGTAATTAAAACCAAAACAATGTTTAAAATATGGATATATTCCGATTTATGAAGGTCAGCATTAATACAAATAATTAACAGCACAACTTTTGGTAAATGACCCTTTAAAAATAGGCCACTTTTAGTGAAGTTCTTTTAATTACAATTTAACCAAACAATCAGGACACTACTTGAAAGAGAAAATGGATTTGGAAATATATGTTTATGTTACATCTTATACATGAATATAAGCATAAGAAGATGCGCAATGATTGCAAAAAAAGTCTTTCCCACAAGAGTCCACATTTAGCTTAAGTTACTACAATAGGTTACCCCGATGTCATCAGCAATACGCATAATTCATACTGACACTTATTATACAATTAAAAGGATAAATCTAACTATTATAATGATATTCCTTTCTCATGTCGGAAGTTTTAAATATGTTTTAGTCTGGTACGAACTTATTTAGTGTCTTATTTGATAATTATAGGTTTCAGTCAAAGGTTTTGATTGAAGATTATTCTGCCAGTAGCAAGGATTTGCACTACCAGATGACATCAAGTCAAACATGGAGGAATAAAAATAATACAGTTGATGACATTGATCTTCATGTGGATGACGTGAACAAAACTCTTACGAAACAACAACCACATGAGAATTATGAAATCAGCAATAAGTAAACCAAACAATATTGAACTTCTAAATGTGATTAACATGATGCATATATCGACTTTATCTTTTCTTTCAATTTAAACTAGGGTTTAACAGTCATTGGTTTTGTTGATATATGAACACATTTTGACATTTTAATATAAAAGAAAAGCGCCCTGAATCAGATTACACTATGTGTACATTTTGTATATTATGGCTTATCATTATTTTATAAAATTACTCGATTCCTTCTTTAAGATTAAAAAACTATTTCTAACCAGTTGAACATAATTGCTGCAGTTAACGGTTGACGTTTTTTTTTTTTTTTTGTATGCATCCTCCTACTTAAATTGTGGACAGATTTGTTTTGCTTTATATTTTGACATATCCCAACTTTGAATATCAAATCTGATGTTTTGCAAACAATAATCGTTTGATGAGGAGGACAATATGTTTTAGTTAAGTAACCATTGAGGTATTTCTACAAATGAAATGCTATGTGTACAAAACAATGTATAAGTGTAACAATTTGTTTTTGTTAAATTTTACACGATGTTTATGTTTGTATATATAAGTGTATTGTTTGTATATGTTTTCAAATTGAGGTTGCTATGGAATATATTTTGTAATTGTTAATGAATTTTATTCTGTGTAGTTGATTAAATATTGAACACATGTAACCGTTCATTTCAATATTAAATTAACAGTGGAAAAAGAAAGAGAAGTTACACACTCACACTTACGGATTATACGGAATCAAACGAATTACAAAAGATGGGAGAGCCGGTTTGCAGCTTTGTTAAACGTCTTTTGCTATATATGTATAACCTGCCATGCGAATCCACACTCAGTCAAAATGTCACACTCGGAAAAAGGACATAAACATTAAAATTACAGTCACGACAACTATTATATAGCGTTCAAAGACAACGAAAACATGTGCAACTTGCCATGGCGTTGTCAATTTATTTTAGACATGAGTTTGAATGATCCTTTGGTATCTGTCCCTCATATTTGTGAAATGTAGTTTTCAGTGGTTCTTTTTCGTAAATTTGTTGTAATAATTTGTAAAAGACATAACGATATATGAGAAAACGCAATTTTTAAGATGTTGTTAATTTGCTTGCTGTATTATGCTTTTATTTTGAAATTATAACGGACATCGGATTTGTACTAGTCGATTTTTATCTGGGAAAAAATTACAATGAATTATTTACAAGTCGTAATTGACTTTGAACTAGCAGTTTCTTCGAGTACTTTAAGATTGAAACTTTATGCCTATTTTTTTTTTTTTTGTTAGTCGCGTTTTGCGTTGTGTTGAAACCTTTTCATACTGAATATTATAGGTCTTACATTGTGCTGGTACATAACAACCAGTTCAATGAATGCCATTTGTTGAATTCAAAACAATGGATAAATAGAACTGAAATTTATAATATGACCAGTTAAGAATTTCAATATGTATCTAAAGTGTTGTGAAGGTATATATTAGACTACGGTCAACAGATTACAGGGACATTTATTTTAATGAAAATTGTTAATATTTATAAACAAAATGTACCTGATTACTGTTTTGTTTTAAATTCATGCAAAATGTTTTCAGAAAATGAATATGGCCACGAAGTGACTATATTGGCCATGTGAAATGACAAAAATAAAATATAAACAAGGTGGATCCTTTATAGCTAAAACATATCTACCTATATCGTTGTTTGTTATTATGTAAAAATCATATTTTCATGACGTCACTAATGTGACGTAACACCCGAAGTCGAACCAGAACGCTCAAAATATCAAAATTCTCGAAGAATTTCACATTTCTTGGTTCAATTTCGCATTGACCACAGGCCTCGACCAAAGTAATTATAACCTCATTTTAATTGTTTGACACTTTGACATCGTTTGCAACAGTTTTAGCGTAGTCGAGGCCTGTGGCCACATCGAAAAATAAACTTTGCTAACAAGCGAATCCGGATTTGACGCTGTCATTTCCGAGGTACGATAAATTCTGTGGCGAAATGTCTGATGAATCTACCACGAACTTATATTAAAATAAAACAATGTATATAGTTCGTCTTCTTTTATAATATTTTGAAATTTTTTATCATATTTCTGTTTTTTTTTTTTTTGTGTGTGTATTGGAATTACATGGCGCATGTTTGTTGCACTTCCTAACAGAAATATGGATGTACAGGCAGTTTTGCGACGGTGACATATTCAGTAATTTTATTTTCTCTGACATATGCTGTAGACCATTATGTGAATCATTTCTTGCAACTAAAGTATGCTTTTCTTGGACAATACGTATTGAGATAAGTCAAAATTAATTTACAGATAAATAACAAACAAACATTGGAATAAAAGTTCCGTAGCTATGTCAACTGCCGACGGAGTTTTTTTCCGTGCTTACAACGGTTTTATTGAAACACATGACAAATTGGTGGGAAATAAAAATAACTAGTAATTGATAAAATATTTAAGATTTAATTTCAACACTATTTTAAACGCATAAAAAGGATTTTGTAATGTCATTTTTAAGCTTGGTCGGCTTTGATATGAAAAAATAGGGCAGCTTTAAATTAAAGCCGAATTTATTCTACGAAAACCGTCTTTAAAAATATCATTATTAATTACGCGAAAAGCAGTAATATATCTTTACTCATGTTAAAAAAAAAAAAAAAAAATTCAAACAAAAGCAGATGTCTAGCTTCAGAGGTACCAATTTATAACTTTATATACCACTTGTTTTCCCTTTTGGAATGTATGACGACGTGGTGTAGTGGTAAGAGCGTTAGGCTTATAATAAAGATTAAAAAGAGCGTTAGGCTTGAGAATGTCATGACAAAGACAGAATGGGTTCGCCTCCTTCAGTTTTATAAAGTTTTTTTAATCATTTTTTTTTTTGTATAATATCATAAAACCTAATGTAACATATGCTTTACTTTCATTCCTGTGATTGTTTGAATAGATCCACTGAATTTTTTTTTTCTAGATTTACTAATTAATTGATAACATTATTTTGAAACTTTTCTATTTTGCATTTGAATTTTTAAAGAAGAAAGTGTTATCCAACAAATTATTTTTATATAGAATTTGCCTTTTGATGTGTAACAAAAATAAAACAAGTTAAGATACCTGCATATTCAGTCCACCTATATACTTATCAAATATGATATAATCTAAAACATATACTGTTTGTAGTGCAGTGGTCAGTGAGTTAGGACTGAAACTAAATATTTTATTTCACATTGTCTGTTCAAGTTTCATTCCTGAACACATATGTTTATACACAATAATTAAAAATAAGATGTTTTTTGTTGTTGCTCTGTTTTATATTGTTGGGCTGCTGTTCATTATCACATGCATCAAATCTCCTGTTATGGACTGCAATCGTGGTTCGCGTATTAAGATTCATTTTTATTTCACTTCAGAATGCCTGGAAGCGGTCCAAAGTATTACACTTGCGTTCTTTGCAATAAAAGGACTAAACCACATGAAAGAAGATCAATCAATAAATCTGTAGCAAAGTATTTGCATAAGAATTTTAATAACACCAAAACAAGAATAAAATATGCAATACTTGTAGACACAAGTACTATGTTCAGGAAACCAGACATTCCTCTATTGTACAACATATATTATCTGACGATGAAGATAATGTTCCACCAGCAAAACGTAGATCTACTGTATTATCCAGTCCACCATCAGTATCTCTTTCAATACCTTCAACATCAAAAAGCAATTCATTCTGTTTCATATGCAAAAGCCTGGACCAAAGCTAATTGTTGTTCCATCGCAAGCAAGATTTTCTACTTTTCTTAAAAAGAGGTTATAATTCCTGCAGGATGTCGCTGTTGTCCGTGACATTTGAAGGAAGATAATTTTACTGAAGATGCAATAAGTAAAATAACTCTAAGAGTTTTAAGGATTCTTTTGGAATTTTACTAGTTTAAATACCAGGGTTCTTTTCATTTGGGAGGGATGTACAAGTACGCATCCACGTCCAATTATTTAACCTTAGCCAAATTTCTAAGAGTTTTAAGGATTCTTCTGGAATTTTACTAGTTTAAATACCAGGGTTCTTTTCATTTGGGAGGGATGTACAAGTACGCATCCACGTCCAATTATTTAACCTTAGCCAAATTTCACTTTTATTTTTCTTATCATTATAAAACTGCTATTTTATGATGATAAATACGCAGCCTCTGTTTGACATATTTTACCAGCTTATATCGATCAGTGCTGTTTTTGGGAATGAATTTACACACAGTTGTTGTAACATCTTAAGTGACGTCATTTTGGAATTTTAGAGTTGTGCCAGTTCATATCTCTAATTACCATTTTTATTTCAGGCATGTCTTTGAGTCCTTTTTTGGAAATTTTAAAATTTGTTAGCGTCTCTACATATGATCAATCAATAAATCTGTAGCAAAGTATTTGAATAAGAATTTTTTAATAACACCAAAACAAGAATAAAATATGCAATACTTGTAGACACAAATACTATGTTCAGGAAACCAGACATTCCTCTATTGTACAACATATATTATCTGACGATGATGGACACAGCTTACATATACGTTAATCCAATGCGTTATATCCTTACAATCAACACTATATTTAATTACATAAGAAAACTTATATTCTATTAGTTTCTGGGAATTATATCAAATCTTCTTATTTTCATACCGATTGAGCCATAATACTTTTTAATTTGATCAAATAATAGATATAAACACAAAGTACACTCGCACTTTTCAAAATAAAAATAGCTGTTGTATGTTGATTACCGGTACATTTGTCCACTTTCATGTAAGGTAATACATGTAATAAGAAGAAAATATGAAAAGGATCCACTGAACAATTAAAGTAAATTCCTGTTAATTATGGAGTTGAATACATATTTTCACGCGCTTTAGGTACACTTAGAGATAATATAATACTATATACATATATATATATAAACAAGTCTAAATTGAAAACAACGTTCAAACCTATGATTGCGTTGGATAAAAACCGCAATTTTTATACGTGTGCATGCAAAACAAATTTCTTTGTAGAGGGGTCTAAATACAGCACAAACAACATTTTCCAAAAGACCAAAAAAGTGAAAAAGTATATTTTAACAAAACGCATTTGACTAGCAGGTCGAACAACGGATGTTCTTAAACACTGCTGACTGCCATGGCGATTGCCAAATAAACGGATCACAGATGTAACACAATGGATCTTAATTATATTAATTTAATACCAAACAGAAAACAATAAACTTGCGGAAAAGATGGTATACCGCAAACATGAGGTGCAAAAATTTGTACACCATATCCGGATTTCGACAATTAATGTCTCTTCAGTGATGTTAGGAATCGAAACGGTATTTGGAAGGCCATATAATTTACCTCAATTTGGGATTGACTCTTGAATTTTGAAGAGTCGAAATAGGATGAACGGATCATATAAACCCGAAGGCAAATATAATACAAGCCCAAACGAAAAAATATAAACAAGTCTAAATTGAAAACAACGTTCAAACCTGTGATTGCGTTGGATAAAAACCGCAATTTTACCCGTGTGCATGCAAAACAAATTTCTTTGTAGAGGGTCTAAATACAGCACAAACAACATTATCCAAAAGACCAAAAAGTGAAAAAGTATATTTTAACAAAACGCATTTGACTAGCAGGTCGAACAACGGATGTTCTTAAACCCTGCTGACTGCCATGGCGATTGCCAAATAAACGGATCACAGATGTAACACAATGGATCTTACTTATATTAATTTAATACCAAACAGAAAACAATAAACTTGCGGAAAAGATGGTATACCGCAAACATGAGGTGCAAAATGTGTACACCATATCCGGATTTCAACAATTAATGTCTCTCCAGTGATGTTAGGAATCGAAACGGTATTTGGAAGGCCATATAATTTACCTCAATTTGGGATTGACTCTTGAATTTTGAAGAGTCGAAATAGGATGAACGAATCATATAAACCCGAAGGCAAATATAATGCAAGCCCAAACGAAAAAAATATAAACAAGTCTAAATTGAAAACAACGTTCAAACCTATGATTGCGTTGGATAAAAAACCGGAATTTTTATACGTGTGCATGCAAAACAAATTTCTTGTTAGAGGGGTCTAAATACAGCACAAACAACATTTTCCAAAAGACCAAAAAAGTGAAAAAGTATATTTTAACAAACATTTGACTAACAGGTCGAACAACAAATGTTCTTAAATCCTGCCGACTGCCATAGGCGATTGCCAAATAAACGGATTTATATATATGTATGTGTTTGTGTGTGTTTGGTCGGTGGTGTATAAATGACAGTATTAAATGAAACTATACATATTTTTATTCTGAATGCTGATTTGAGAGTAGGCAGGTTATCCTTCAGAAAGAGGGTGGTGCTTACGAGTGCACGTGTGGTACATTTGTATATTATGTGTTATATGATTAATTTATATAGAATGAGATGTATTGTCCATACGAATTGTTTTCATTCTTATTTTTTTTTTTTACCAGCAAATAAACTTTATTGTGTTTCATCGAAATCACGGGTTTTCTATTCATATTAATGTAAGAGATGACATGGCATGATTGCCAATGAGACAACTATCGTACAAAATTTTAAAATAGACAAAGTTAAATCATAGTTTATCAATTATACAATTGAACTAACAAGTCATAAATTAAATTAAGCTCAGTTAAAATATATATACTAAACTAAATATTATGACTAAAATCTAAATGACACATGTATAAATGTTAACTTCTTATTTACTATTAATTAAATAATAGAATTACCTATTTTTAGAATTTATCAACTCATTTAAACATTAATTCATAAGTCATACTACAATAAAATTACATTAAATCATAGCACTTATGACTGTATTTTATCTAAATTACAAGAATATAAATTAGACACTATCATTAACATATGAATTACAAATAAATGCATTAAATTCAAATCAATTAACAACATCTTAGGAGAACATAAGGTTTCCACTATGAGTACATATATTAAATAGATAAATAATGTAAGAATACTATTAGAAATCTAGGATACCATTCGAAATATGAAACGATCATACTGCGTAGAACAAATATCGGAAAATAAATATTGAAAACATTCAGCAAATATTCGAACATTTCCAGAAGTAATATTATGAATTACGAATAAATATGCAATACTGAAAATATAAAATTCAATAACATTCTAGAAACAAACTTGAAGATATCAACTCGTAACTTATTACTATATATAATAACTTCAGATTATTATTACCGTGACATTGATTAAAATATAACAATTCAACTATACATATCACTTTCTAATAGTTATGATCCATTGATCGTTAATATGAAATCGGATTATAATTGACATTATCAATATTCAATATTAAAATTAATGATCTAAATGCTTTTAATGATAATATTTATGTCGAGTATTATTTAATTAGAGATAAATCTAAATCATTAACATTAGTGAATTATAGTATAAACTTTAATATAGATCGACTATTTAACTAAATTCTAATATATCGGAGTTCAATATTGATAACATACTTCTGAAACGTACTGAAACTTGAAACAGATCATAATCGATGTAATGTGATAATATAAGTCTATTCTATATTAAAACTTATGTCAGTTAAAGATTTTAAACTTACTATCTTGTGAACAATATTGAAAATATTCATATTTAATATACTATATTAACTTTTGATTTAAATCTACTTTCTAGAATTCGGAAATGACCTAAATTCCTTACTAATGTGATACACTTAATATATGACTTAGCTAATAGTCTTAAACTTAGACAGTAATTGATTCATTCAAAGCTTAGAAATCAATCGATATGATTTAATTAATACAGATTAGTTTAATCGAAATGATAAATATCATTGTTGACTTTCATGATGTAATTTTAAATCAATATTGAAACAATATTAAAAAAGCATTATATTTAATTTCAATTGTTATAATATATTAAGTTTTATATATTTACTTTCAAAAGTCACTTCCGTGAAAAATATCCTAATATATAAAGCATTTCGACATCCCGTTCAGTGAGAATTATCAAGAAACATATTAATAGTGATCATAGTCTAGCATTAATCAATCATAGAAATCTACACTTCATCACCATCGTGTATAGTGACGTTGATACGGGATTTTTATTAACAAGGTCTTGGAATCTTCTGATGAACTATATTTCAGAAGAAAAAAAAGACGAGACTTTCTCTGAAATACCTCTGGTTCATCAACTTTCTGCTCAAACAATGGTAACGTTTTACAAAGTCGCAGATACAGGCTCTTGAATACCGAATATGTTGGGAAATGTATATATCATTTGCAGATGAAGTTGGTATATTGCTACTAAGGTTGGGGAAATTGCTTATTTCAAAATTAAAATCGTCACTTTTGTCATAGATTCTGGTACTGAGATGACCGTGTATGTCAAATTCGAGGTATAAGTCTAAAAATGAGTCGGAGGAAGCCGTGTCTGTTGTTTCTTTAATTTTTAGTTCTGTGGGATATATTAATGGATCCATACCAGAAAAGTTTGGATTATTAATAGAAAGAACAGCATCAATATTTCTAAATGTGAAATTAAACGACCTAGCTTCTTTCATCTTCTTGTTTTTGACAAGTGTCTGATGGAACTCCGACTCATATGAAAATAAAAAGAGGTTGGCAGGAAGAGGCTCGCAGTCTGACAATTTGTTTATTAAGTCTACCTCCAAATTCAACAAATATGTTATCAATAAGAAACTCCAGCATACTGATCACCTATAGCATGTTTTACCTTTTTGTTCGCTATTAACAAAATATTTCGAATGGTATCCCAAAGTGATAAATGTATAGCGTATGCTACCATTTCGATGTTGAAAAGCATTAGACAATTTTCAATTTCTCATGGGGAATGGTGGTATACAGGGTTGAAAAATCAAAAGTGCTGAAAGAATTTATTTCAGAAAAAGTTTAGATTTGAAATTATCCAGAAGTTCTTTAGATTTTTTGAGAATAAACATATGGTTACTTCCACTACGCGAGTAAACCGTTTCACAGTATTTTTGAAGACCCTCTTTCAAATCGGACAGCATTTTTGTTAATCTAATGGACAATTCTTTAGTCGAACATGCAGATGAGCCGACAATGTACCGTTATTTGTACGGAATTTTGTGAAGCTAAGGTATCAAATACAAACAAGGTAAGTCATCCTATCTGTTGTTCAATGCAATGTTCATTGAAGCCATGAAGGACTTATGATTCACCAAAATCTCATCCTTGTTCCTTGTCAAATGATATGTCTTTGTATGTGTGATAGCCTGAGTATTCATTTATTCCTGATTCTTTTACGAGACACTCGTAGAAGTACGATTTACATACAAAAACTATGTTATTTAAAGCTTTGTCCCATAACTTTCATGTTTAACATTAATCAGATATGATCGTGACCACAAATTACGAAAAATGAAAATAAGAAATGTTTGAAAACATTTTAACATCTTGAAGTCCTTAAAAGAAATGAATGACTATTTCGGTTCCGATCAACAAAAGGAATCAGTATGTCTAGATTGATACACTAAAAACTTTAGCATGTACTAACTGTTTTCCTTTTTAAATATGAGCTCCTTTATCTCCATACAGATGTTTGATTTAGTTCATTTAGGAGTGTTTAAAGAAAATGCTGATGTTTTGTTTGTTACCATGAACTGTCTCTTACTTATAGCTTTACGGGATTTAAACATAGGTTAACTTTGATTTATAAAAGTTCTTCTCGCGTCAGTCATCGTTATTTCCTTCTACCTACCATGTCGTTTCAATACAGTATTCATCAATATACCATCAAGTAATACAAAGAAGCCAGTAACGCATAGTACTATTTAACCTCGTTACTGCTGATAACATGCTCAGGCACATGTACATCATTATGAACGGCTTTATACTTCAGTTGAATACAATTATAATATTTACGATGTAAGGACCATATAGCATTCCCTTGACTATTATTCGTTAAATTAAAAAAAGAACAATGTTACTGAACTGATATTTATGTTAGTACCATTTGGAAATTTCAATATGTATCTAACGTATTGTAAAGGTATATTTAAGACTAATGTCAACAGATTACAGGGACATCTATTAAAATGAAAACCGTTAATATTCATAAACAAAATATACCTGATTACTGTTTTGTATAAACATAAATAGGTTATGGGAGATGTATTTGATGATAACAACAATTTTTGTATCAAATAATTGTGTTTAACTCAAGGTTATACATTTTGAAAAAATAAAGATACAATAGTAAAACAGTTTTTTTTTCACAGGAAGACATTCTTGAGTTTTCACTTTTAAATTAATTTCTTTGTTGAAATCACTACTTTTTAACCATACTTCCTTGTTTTTGTGTTCCTCTTTACTTAATGAAAAACATGTTACTCGGTACTGCAAGATATACAGTTTTCCAGTGATTGTAATGTTTAAATTGAATTGCACAAATTTATCGTTATATCTTCATGATCATTGTTATTATACTGATTATCGTTATTTGATCATTTATTGTTATAATATTTGGATAGTCATAGATATAAGAAGATGTGGTATGAGTGCCAATGAGACAACTCTCCATCCGAGTCAAAATTTCTAAAAGTAAACCATTATAGGTCAAAGTACGGTCTTCAACACGGAGCCTAGGCTCACACCGAACAGTAAGCTATAAAGGACCCCAAAAATTACTAGTGTAATGTTTATAAGAATATGATCCGTATTTGTTTTTCCTAAGTTTTAAAGATGTTATACTCTACATATGTTTGCATATATTACACGTATTTAATAAGTCGTTTTTCCTTCTGGATTTATTAATACTCTAAACCTTCTAACTAGTTGGTCACTGTGACTACTTTTTAACAATTTATCCATTTCCAAAGCTTCAGTTATATACTATGTGTCCTACATGTATAGTTATAATGTAAGGTTGCACGTTGGGAGGTACAGCAGCCTTCATTTCATTTTAACCCACGTTTGTCTCATGTTGGTGTATTCGAAGCTTTTTTAAATTGAACTAAGATTTTTGCCGATGTAAGATTCCAAAAATTAATATTACAAAGAACAAAGAGCATTTCAGAAACGCGAAAAGATCCCTCAGAATCGTATTTAACGCTTCATAGATTTACATTAAGTTTTCAATTTGATTTATTTGTCCAATAGTGAGTCAAAGTTTATACAACTTGTTTGTATAAACTCTAAGATGACCCTATACTTTGTTTTAATATGATACACCAGACTCGCCTTATACAAAATTTATTAGTGGCGCTTGAATTTAAAACAATTAAAAGCAATATAAATCATTGTAACAAATCTGACTAAAGAATTTAAAATGAAGCAATGAATGCCTCAGAGTATCTTTAGTGTTCGACATGTTTTTGACTCTTGATGAAAATAAAATACAGATCTGAAATTATATTTGATACAATACAGGACTGGCAACAACTTGAATGGTGACAGCCTTTCAGATGACCCTACCATAATTTAAAACAAGGTAATTGGTTTAGGTTTCTTTTCTAGTAAGAATATGAAAGCAGTTTACGAAAACGTTAGGATTAATCATTGTGTGTTGGATTTAGCGTCCTAATTTAATTCTTAAACACTCGTTAGTCACGTTCTGTATATTTTTCTTATTGATATCTTTTCTGTAGAAGTTTGTAAAGAGCGGTTCATAATCACCGAAAAGTGATATAAACAATTAAATAGTGTGCATAAAGTTTACATTAACACTGATGTTACCTAAATATACCCTTACTGATCAATCCAGATCATATTTTTCAAGCATTTACGGCTTTCAAATAGAGATATGTTAATAGATGAAAACATTGTTTGTAGGTCATCGCTCTTAACATGAGTACATTTTGTTTTTTGTAATAATTAACTTATTAACACGAATTAATAAACAAATCTTCATTATTCTACACCTGACCACTGTTTATAAATTTATCGCATTATATGATAATGATGGGTTTTTTTAAACGACTTTGATTGGCTCCAAAGCCCTTGCACGGTCGGGTAAACGCATTATACATTTATATATAAATATGAATAGAACTGTTTTGTTATTCTTTATTGTATCACTTGTCTGCACATAGTACATGTCGCATTAACCCTAGTACATTTCAGCAGGTATGTTTGTTTCGTTTATTTCCTTAATGTACGCAAATATTCCTGTACTTTGTTGTTTTTTACATACATTGTTTTTGTAAATCTACGACTACCAATTATATAAAAACTTAATTGTGTAAATCTATCCCAAAATTAAACTCCTCAATGGACATTAAAAATCTTAAACTTATCATATCAACAACAATTGACAATCTGTGTCGTATAACTCAGAGTAAAGTTTTGAATTCGTCGTCTTATAACCTTGATTTTCTTTTTTGCTTAATCATTAGTTGCGTTACGTATTTGTTGCCATATGTATTTAATAAAGGAGATGTAAAAATATTAAGACAACAACACAAAGAAAAAAAAAACGAACATCCAGACTATAAAACACTGTTCTTCACAAATACACGTCTACATAAGGTTGCATGCTCAAATCCGAGACACCATACAAAGGTAGCGACCAAAACACTTATGTCGAAAAAACATAGCTATTATTATATATTCTCATTTCGATACGGCTACCTGACCAATATTCTAATATGACGTGCCTCATTGGTTTTGTTAATAAACCCATGCTCGAAATCAAATAAAATGTGTTTGCTCATGCGTATATTGACTACTGCAGAAAAATGAATTTTATCAAATTGGCATGCATTTGAAATATTTCATTAACTTAAAACACTTTCAAACTCTCAAATGAAGCACCTAGATACGACAAATTTCATGCTGGCTGTTCAAAACACCTCCCTCTGAAAAAACACATTGCCAGTCGTTTGCTTGTAAACAAACAAAAAAAGGAGGTCCATGGAAGAGCCTACACAAACGCTCTACACTTATACACATCGGACATAGAAATAACCTAAATTGTCCTAATCAGAATCGAAATAAATTGATGCAAGCTATACTTTATTGTAGTTTTAACATAGGTAGGCATTATATTCGTGTTATTTTAGCCCTCACTATCGCTCTGGCAAAAATAATCACGAATATAATGCCTACCCATGTTAAAACTACAATAAAGTATAGCTTGCATAAATTATTTCTTAAATACCCCTTGGAACTATCAGTCGACAGGCCGATGATTCAACCAAGTAATGGTATTGTACTGACCTAAATGTGCATGAGTACGTTATTTTAGTAAAACATTTTTTCAAAACATTTCAGCAAATGTTCATCGGTTTAGGTTTGATTAAAGGTTTGTTTTCTGGTAATATGATTTTTCATGATTTCCTTAACCAGTTGTTGAATCATTAGATATAATTTCTAATCATATTCGTCATTCGTCGCACGTTTAAAAAAACAGAGATGCTTAAAACTATACATTTTTACGTGCATTTTTATTTTTTATTCATTAACATATAACGTTAGCTGAAAATATTAAGTCTTGTAATGGAAAGTGGAAATATGTAGATTAATATTTTGCAATGTTATGCAAATAACAAATTACATCAGCCATAATAATGTGTGTATGCATTACGGTGGCCCGTCAGCGTCTACATACCATAGAATCTATCAAATCCAAACTTTTTTATCGTAGTTAGATATACACAATGCTGTATTTCAACCTATAATTTTAACAGTTGTATGATTTTAACTTTCGATTTTAGATTCAACTATAAAATGTCTCTTTACTGTATGAGATGCAGAAGAAATACACCATCTAAAGGTGTAAAGACTTTCGTAGTCAAGGACAAAAATGGGACTAAACATGAGACGAAAGTGGGTTTTTGTTTATCATGTGGATCTGAAAAACGACAACAGATTAGCTGAATTTGTTTCAGCATATCGCTTATTAGCAAACTACATCGCATTCTGGATAACTAATTAACATGGAACTTTGAAATTATTTCTTTGATATAGATGGTACATTATCTTGAATAATACACAATTGTATATTATCTAAAGTTTATAATGCTTTGAAATTCTATTTTATTGATTATTTCATGTAATTGTGAAGATTATTGATTATTTCATGTAGTTGTGAAGATTACTTTTTGCATTGGAATAATATTCATGACGAACATAAATTGTGAACATTCTGTTAACAAAATGCATATAATTTGAATATAGTATTCAAACGTATTTTTATAGTTTAAATCGTTTTCATTGCGAGACTGATTACGAAAATATGCAAGTGTTTCATAATATGTTTCATGATATAGAAATAGCTTAAATTAATTATATGACTTTTCTTTGTGTCATTCAGATTGACAAAAAGTAAGAATTAACAGTTCTGTTTGTATTTCTGTTTCTATGTAATTACATATTGAATACTAGTTTAAGAAATAATTTTTTTGCGAACATTTGTGTAACAAATTAACAAAGATAATACATATATGTGAAATTCATTATAGAAAGGAGGCTTATAATTATGATGCTGTGCATGTTCATCACCATTTTATTTAAAACATTTGCAGTTTATTGTGCTGTCTAAAAAACCAAGCAATTTAAGAATAATAAAATTCAATTCTCTCTCAAACTATTTTTTGGTTTTGCTGATTGCACTATTGTTTTATATTAAATGACATACAGGACATTGTCAATAATTATTTATCAATATTTTTACAGTTAAAAAAAAGTGTAGTCACGAATTATATTTACCAATTGAACAAAATACGACACATTATGTGCATGCTTTAATTCGTACCTATATATATAAGAAGATGTGGTATGAGTGTCAATGAGACAACTCTCCATCCAAGTCTAGATATTAATTAAGTATACCACTTGAACAACATCCATAAAAAGAGGGGCAAAAGATTTTAAACGACTCGAATTAAAAAAAAATAGAAGAAGAGCATAAAGATAACAAAATTATGCTGATTCTATATTGCTTGGTTTGATTGAAAGTTATATATAGATATAAGAAGATGTGGTATGAGTGCCAATAAGAGAACTCTCCATCCATGTCAAAATTTAAACCATTATAGGTCAAAGTACGGTCTTCAACACGGAGTCTTGGCTCACACCGAACAGTAAGCTATAAAGGGCCCCAAAAATTACTAGTGTAAAACCATTTAAACAGGAAAACCAACGCTCTAACCTATATAAAAAACGAGAAACGAGAAACACTTATGAACCACATCAACAAACGACAACTATTGAACATCAGATTCCTGACTTAGGACAGGTGCAAACAAATGCAGCGGGTCTAAACTTTTTAATGGTACCAAACCTTCACCCTTTTTATGAAACAATAGTGTAACATCACTAGCCATTTAAGAGTAATTGCAGTTTCCAAAACATTTTGAATATGCTGAATATCAATGTTTTCGGTTTTGTGACAGAAAAGAGGCTTTTAAATTGGCAAATGATTCAATGCGTTTAACATTGTTTAAGATTCGTGTTCAATTCCT